>WBNM01011238.1:1610-25869 GCA_013399055.1 Ramphastos sulfuratus | reverse complement strand
GTTTGCAGATGGCACCAAGCTGTGTGGCACAGATGACTTGCTAGAGGGCAGGGATCCATCCAGAGGGACCTGCACAGGCTGCAGAGCTGTGCCCAGGCCAACCTCATGACATTCAACAAGGCCAAGTGTAAGGTCCTGCAGCTGGGTAGGCACAATCCCAAGCACAGCTCCAGGCTGGGTGGGGAATGGATGAGAGCAGCCCTGAGGAAAAAGACACTGGTACAGGTTGCCCAGGGAGGTTGTGGAGCACAGAATTACTCAACGTGATCTTTGATCACGTTGGGTGATTCTGTGCTCCACAGCATCCCTGGAGGTGTTCAAGGCCAGATTGGATGAGTCCTTGAGTGACCTGTACTAGTGGGAGGTGTCCCTGCCTATGGCATGGGGTTGGAACTAGATGAGCTTTGAGGTCCCTTCCAACCTTATCATTCTATGATTCTATGATTCCTTAACCTTTTTAATCCTGAATTTCATGCAGGCATCTATCACTGCCTCTGCAGAAGCAAGCTCCATGTCTCCATATGGCCTCCTTTTTCCTCTTGTGTGTGCTGACAGTGTAAGTTCCCTGCTTCCCAGGATTGCTGTGAGTAAATATATTGGAAATTTATTTGGCTGGGGCAGTCTTTAGTGCTGTAGCACAATTTGCTCTTGTGGCTGTGTTGGTTGTGTGACTGTGGCATTGTGTACAAAACCCACTGTGTGCTGTGACTTGCTTCTTATGCACACTGCTGCAGGAGTCACACACACTGGGGATGAGCTTACCCAGCTCTGAGAGAAGCTTCCTGAACTCCTGTGCTCCCTGTGTTGGTGATTGCAGTTTAAACAGCCACATTGTGGTTGTGGTTGCTCCCTCCCTGGAGGTGTTCAAGGCCAGATTGGACAAGGCCTATACTAGTGGGAGGTGTCCCTGCCTATGGCAGGGGGTTGCAACTAGATGATCCTTGAGGTCCCTTCCAACCTTACCATTCTATGATTGGTAGTGCTTGGTGTGCTGTCAAAGCTGAGATCTGCCCCATTTAAGCCATTTGGTGACAGCTGCAGGATAACACTTCAGTTCCCATGGAAACTGGCACTGTCTCTCCAAAATCAAGGTGAAGTGGTGTCTGATTATCTCATAATAACACTGAGCACTTAAACATGAAGGGCCTCACCTTCCTCCTGCTGAAACAACTTCCATTCCTACAGCATCCAGCCAATGCCACAGAGTTCCTGCAGATACAAACTGTTGTCACAGCTTGGGCTGTGTAATCTACTTTCCAGAGGTGAAAGACAGAATTCAGCTGTGACCCATTCAGCCACTGTGCCTCACGCTTTGCTGCCACAAGTTAATTTGTCCCTTTATCTCCTGCATGAGCTGCTGCTGTTGTTTATGTGACAAAGTTCAGAGTATCTTGAGTTCTTTTTGCTTTGCTGTGTGGTTTTGCACCATGCCTTTCCAGAACACTGTTCTTCCTCAAATGCATTTCCTTGTAAATAATATTGATTGCATAAACTTCTTATCTGCTCACACTCTTGCTTTATCGCTGGAATTTAATGGCTCTTTGGCTTTGTACTCCCTGGACTCTTGTTTTGAATCACTGAGCTTCATCATTTTGCTGAACATTCCTTTTTCCAGGTCACTGGCTTCTAAGGTTAACAAAATGAATCCTCCTGCTGATCCCTGCTACGTCCCACTAATCTCCTTGCTATATCCTGAACCACTCAATTACCTTTTGTCTTCAATTTCAGAGGCATTTATTGAACCCAATCTTGTGCAGGAAGCAGTTTTGTATTGGATTCAGGAACGTGTTCGTGTGAATACTTCTCAATTTGTTAAGGTTGTTTAAATTTTCCTGGTTAATTTGCTTCTTGACATGCCCTTTTAAGTGTACTCTCTCCCCTACTTTCTTTTTTTTTTTTTTTTTTTTTGCAAGAGATGTCTTTCATTCTAATCTTTATTCTTCTCTACAGGGTCTTGAATAATATCTCCCACTATTTGATAGTGTTGACTTTTCACTTTGCAAGACTTTATCTTTTCTACCCTTCTGAATAATTTGACTACTTTGGCATCCTTTGTTCATTTTAGGAAGAAAGTAAGAGCTGATATTCTTCTGCAGGATATTTACTCTGTTTTCCTCAATAGGAAATTGGGCATTTTCTTAGGCCTGCCTTTCCTATCACTAACTTCCATGTCCTTGGTTTTTTTAACCATGGGTTGATCTCCTGATACCCAGGTTTGGCATGATCATTTGTATCTCAGCTCAGGGATATTGTCAGCATGGAGGCACAAAACCTATGAAGTGATCTTTCAGGCCTAACACCCCATGATATCCTTTGGATCAGCTGGATATTAATGGAAAATGGGGCAGAGCATGCATCTGACCCTTCTGATAGCTTCCTCCAGCTCAAATGACCTATTTCAGGTACTTACAACTGAGTCAGCTCTCTGGTAGTTACTGTCTGTGCTAGTAGTGTGATATGGAGAAGAAAAGGCTTTTTACACATTTGTGAGTGGTCAGGGGGTTGCCTTTAGGTGTATCATAGTAGCTGGGTCACATGCCTGTCACAAACATAATAAAGAAGCCCAAACTAACCTTCTGGCTGCAAAGAGCAACTGTGCAGTCTGTCTAGGGCCACTGTCATTGAGCTGCATTTTTCACATCAGAAATCTGTTCCTTCCAGTGCCCAAGGACCATGCAGCCACTTACAGAACAGACTGATATCCCAGAACAAGTCATGCACCTTTGGCAGTGGCTCAGGAATAAGCAATAAAAGTGAAGCTCTCAAGAACAAAAGCTTCTTTGCTAAGGGGAGGCACGCTTCTAACACTGGCTGACTATGACTGAAGATAAGAGTTTGACACTGAAGCACTGAGATAACAAAGGACACCACTCCTCATCAACAAGTTTGCTTATAAATACAATTTCTGTTTAGGTGGGACAAAAAAAAGCCAAAAGAAGTTCTGCCTTGGAAAGTATTTTTTGACACAAACCCTTGGCTTACTCCCTCCCTGGAGGTCTTCAAGGCCAGGTTGGATGAGGCCTTGAGTAACCTGTACTAGTGGAAGGTGTCCCTGCCTATGGCAGGGGGTTGGAGCTAGATGATCCTTGAGGTCTCCTTCCAACCTTACCATTCTATGATTCTATGATTTACTGGATNCAGCCTTACCATTCTATGATTCTATGATCCTATCCTATTTTGAACATATCAAGTTAAATAACAAAGCACTTCTGAGGTCATGTAGTTCTCTTTAGAGAGCAACTGAAACTCTGGGCTTCTCTGAGGGAGTGTAGAAGTTCAATGTGTGAGATGAGCACCCTGAAAGTATCATGGTAAATCCCCTCACATTTCAAGATTTACCTCCCCATCACTGCATTGAAGAAATTCTGTCAGAGCTGAGAAACTCCATGCCCATGATCTATGAAGGGCCTGAATCAGAGGTGAGGAAGGTGTGTCATGTTTAAAAAAAACAAATGGCCACAAAGGCATCTTTGTTTGAAAGCTTCCAAGGGACTCTGAAATGCCTCATGGCTGTGTGCAAAGCCTGGCTGAGCAGGAAGCTGATAGGAGAAGATAGTCTGAAACAGGCATAAAGTTTATACAGCTTTGAACACTATGAATTTGAGTTGAACATGTTCTTTACAGTGAGGGTGGTGAGACACTGGCACAGGTTGCCCAGGGAGGTTGTGGAGCACAGAATCACCCAACGTGATCAAAGATCACGTTGGGTGATTCTGTGCTCCACAACCTCCCTGGAGGTGTTCAAGGCCAGGCTGGATGAGTCCTTAAGTGACCTGTACTAGTGGGAAGTGTCCCTGCCTATAGCAGGGGGTTGGAACTAGATGATCCTTGAGGTCCCTTCCAACCTTACCATTCTATGTTTATCTGAGCAGATCTGGGCCATTGGTTGTTGCATTTTTTGGAAGAGGAGCTTTGGTGACTAATTGGGTAATCTGTAATATGAGAAAGAAAAGCAGAAAGGAAGAGACAAGAGGAAAAAAAGCTACTTACAGAGATTAGAGTGGTCTATTACTTCACAAAGTACAGGAGATGTGGAATCTTTTACAGCACATGTTGTGACCCCACCAAACTGCTGCTAGGTAGCTCTCCATGAGCAGGTCACCAGCACACAAGTGCATTAACTTCAACAAAAGGTCTTTTAAGAGAGGAGAAAAACAACAACATAATGATATGGTCTGGTTCATTGGAAGTACCTAGGCCATTCTCAACCTGGACAAGTCAGTTCCTTTTTTAGAATAAGCACACACTGACCAGCATTTTGGGTGACTTCCCTTTCCCTTCATATTGTTGGGGGATAGAAAAAGGAGGTGTATTTGTCTTAAGCATTTTCTTCCTTGAAACAGACAGCAGGAGGAACAGAGAAATTACAGGAGGTAGTGAGTTTAGCAAAGCTGCACATAAAACAGTCTTTCATAAGAATAAAATGCTGCATTTACAGCTGTTAAGTGTATCCACCCCTATACATTTAAAAAGACAAAGCTGCTTTTACTGTGTTCCAGGCCCTGCTATTTTTTAGTTGACGAAGCGCTCCCGTGCGAGACTTAAAGTGGTTAACCTCACTGCACTGCAGACCCAAACCTTTCATGCAGCACTGGGCTTTTACCTCATCCTAAGTGAGAAAGTTAAGCTTGGCAGTTAGTGTCACCAAAGTGCAGTTGTGTTCTTCACACTGTGTATGTTTTGAGTGGCTTGTAAAAAGAATATAGAAGTTCATGACTCTCCCTGGCAGCTTCTTGAGATGACTGAAGAAAACAGGATCTGCAACATATCTGGCCACAGCCTGACCCTGAGTGAGGAGATAGGTCTTTGTCAGACAGTGGAGAGAAGTCAAAGTCAGCTACCTGGAAAAGAAACACCAAAGAGATCACTTTTAATTTGGGATGCTACTAGCTCGAGTGAGTCCAGCAAGAATACTTTAGGCCAGAAATGGCACTTGGTCCTTGACCAGTTTCAGTCAGTTCTCAACTTGAAACAGACTTTTGACTTACACCTGCTACACACATGGTTCACAGGCAGTCTCTCCAGAGCTATATTAGCTGCATTGTGGCATGATGTAAAGTGTATTTGGGACTCTCCAAAGGGCCACAAAAGCTGCTTTTGATCTAGGGGATCATGCTTATTAAAATACAGTGAGAGCAGGAGGTGAAAGCTACACTAGAGGTGGATGGGAGCTGGAGAGAGAAGGATCACATACAAGGGTTAGTGCAGCTTTAGATAATGTGCCCACCGTTTTTTTACTACCTTGTAACCTCTCTTACTATCTAGCTCTCTGCTTGCCTTCATGTAACAGATTCCCTGGAAGGGATACCTCAATGCAAGCACCTGCTTGGGAATATTAACAAACTGCCCATGGCAGCCCTGGCAACTGGAGTTACAGTGTTGTGCAACGAGGCAGAAGTGTGCCTGTTGCTTAAAGTGCTTGCCCACACTGCTCAGATTTGTCCATGGAACAGATCAGACATACCAGGGAAAAGCTCCCTCCCCTTCTTGTTTGTCTGGCAATTTAAAGAAAGGAGATGACTGAGAAGTATCTAACTGCTATTACAGCTCAAAGTGAGAGTAATTGAATACCTCCACGAGATCTTTTTGCTGTGTGTTGCTTCGAAAGGTCGCGTACAGCACCAGTCCTAGCATCCCTGAAACCAGAGTGATGCAGAGCAGGACAAACAAAGTTGGGTGGATTCCTAGAAAAGAGCACAAGGCCACGTTCCTGGAGTGATAGAGTACACTGAGAAGAGGTAACAGTGAGAAGCAAACCATGTCTCGGGAGAAGTTTGGGTGTTTTTAGAACAAAGGGACAGGGAATGCATTTTTCAGCCCAGATTACTTCAAGTCCTTCTGAAGTCTCAGAAGCAGGAATGCAGGATTCTGAGGTCTTTCCCTTTCTTAATCCTCTTTTCCCTTGACCTGCCCAAAACCCTCACCTAGCTACCTATGTTAGCCCTAACTGCCCAGGGTGTTTGCAGCTCTGTGGTAGCCTGAGAAGACAGGAAGGAATCTCATCTTCACAGCAGCTAGAAGCCTCCAGCACAGAGGATTTGCACACTCAGCACTGAATGAACACCAGTGCCCTCTGGAGTGAGCTGCCTTCTCTGTACACAAGTGCCAGCCCACTGAAAGGGTGTAACCATTCTGTATGACAGTCTGCCTGTCCCCTGGTCACCTCCTCTTTGCTTGGCCACCTAACTACTACCTCAGATGCTTCTGGCATGTGTGAGCACGCCTGGGGGGGGCCAGCAAAGATAGATGGCTGGGGGCAGAAACCAGTAATGAAATGAAGGCCTAGAGAGATCTATCCTTGAATAAAACTTAACTAATCAAACACAAGAATTGAGACTGCCTACTTAAGGGAGTGTTACAGACATGTTTTTCTAGTTAGCCTCTTAACAACAAGAGCAAAAGTACTTAAACTGAAAAATACATAACTTAAGCAACTCAGCCCTCCCATGAAACTCATTAGCTTCAACATACTCTTGACACTTAGGGGTTCAGCAGGATTCCAGAAAATCAGAGCCATTACAGAAAGGCACATTATAAGTTCTCCTTTCTCCTCTTCTTTCCTATGCTTTCAGGAATTTATACCATTTTCCAGAAACCTCATCCACAGCCTGGCACATCTGTAACTGTCCCTGCTGTCACACACAGAGTGGTATAAGTTGGAAGGGACCTCTGGAGATCACATAGTTTAACCCCTCAATTCTTTTATTTCTCTATTCTTAACCTACCAAGTCCTTAGTCTAGTCCTACTCAGTCCTTAGCTAGACCTTAGTCTACTTCCCAAGCAGTTACTCTTCCTTCACCTTTTCCTCCTCCTGCACTGAGTTGAATTACCACTTGGAAAAGCTCCCTGTTTCTTCATACCTGGCTCCTTGATACATTTTACACCACATCTTTTCTCTCTATCTGATGTCTTCTCCAATGCTGACTTCAAAATAAATCTCCTGAGTCTTTTAGACCAAATACATACTCATATTTCCTCTAGGATTTAACAGGAGGGCTCATTTTCCCTTCACAGTCTCTACAGACTGTAAAGATGAAGGATAAAGTACAACCTGTAGCTTATCACGTGCAGGCATTGGCTGTAGGCAGCCAGGGCAAGCCTGTGCACAGTGCACCTCCACACACACAGAGTTGGAACACTGTGCCTTGAGGAAGGAGGCAGGGAAAACACAAGGGAAAGGATTTCCCACAGGCTCCACTATCCAGCCAAAAGTCTGGCTTTGTGTCTCCAGCCTCCCCCAGTGCTGTGTAGAACTCTCTAGCTGAGGCTGCTGGTTTCATGTGGAACTGCCAAGTCCTACCACTGCTTGAGTTGAGTTTCACAAGAGGCTCTGGCCAGCAAACACCTCTCACTTTCACGTTGTGCAGCTCCTCCTCAGGCAGAGGAAGGGATGTAAAAGGGCTTCTTTGTCCAAAACATGAACTGGATGTGTAGAGCACTCACTGGATAAGGAATTGGCTGGATGGTGGCACAACAGAGAGTGGTGATCAAGGGCACAATGCAAACCTGGAGACCAGTGCCAAGTGGCATCCCTCAGGGGTCAGTGCTGGCACCAGTGCTGTTTGACATCTTTATCAGTGCCATGGACAGAGGAGTCAGTGCAGCCTCAGCAAGTGTGCAGATGGCACCAAGCTGTGTGGCTCAGTCAACTTGCTAGAGGGCAGGGATCCATCCAGAGGGACCTGCACAGGCTGCAGAGCTGTGCCCAGGCNGATCACGTTGGGTGATTCTGTGCTCCACAACCTCCCTGGAGGTGTTTGGGACTAGGCTGAATGAGTCCTTGAGTGACCTGTACTAGTGGGAGGTATCCCTGCCTATGGTAGGGGGTTGGAACTAGATGATCTTTGAGGTCCCTTCCAACCTTACCATTCTATGATTCTTTTTTTTTTGTTGGTGTGGGTTTTTTGTGTGTTTGAGGCTGTCGCTTTCCCACCAGCTGGGAACCTGCACACCTCTCAGACCAGCTGCTCCTCACCTGTTGGCCGCACTTTTATTTCATGGTAGGTCTGCAGCATCATCACACCCTTCTCCACTCGGACGCTGAGGCAGTACTGTCCAGCATCACTGAAGGTGTGGCTGAGATTGTAGCAGGAGCCGTTGATCACCACCAGATGGCATTTCTCACCTTCAAGTGGAATGCACTCGGACTTGATGAGCCAGCACAAGGCCAGCGGGGGGCTGCAGAGGCAGAACCCAGAAAAAAGCAAAATAAAAAAGGTAGGTGAAAACTTGGCGGAACTTTTAGCAAAGAGCTGACGGAGCACAGGGGTAAAACAGCGCAGGAATTTCGAAAAGCAAAAGTTCATCTCAGCGCCAAGACAGGAGTTAACTGCAGGAGTGTTTGGTTTATAGCAGGTCAGATGAAGAAGGTCTTTGTGATGCTCCTCTAAAAGCAAACCTTTCAGCTGGCAGCTAAATACCTCTGAGGGTCATTGGCAGGTCGTTGTGTGTAGAAAACCCTCTAGTCCTTCTCCAGTAAAGATAAAAGGAGTTGTTTTGTTTTGTGTCTTTTAACCTCCACTTCCAATAGAGTATTTGTGGTTTTTTTACCTTCACTTCCAATACAGTATTTGTGTTTTTTTACCTTCACTTCCAACAGAGTATTTGTGTTTTTCACCTTCACTTCCAATAGAGTATTTGTGTTTTTTACCTTCACTTCCAATAGAGCATAGGTTGCTTGTTCTGTCACACAGATCACTATGCTACTGAGGCACAGGCAAGACTCTCCTGATTAAAATAAACCCCAAAAGGGGCAAGCATGCAAGATGAGCTCTGTACAATGCACTGATAGCTGGAAAAGGTAATTAAATTGCCAGGATCACAGTGCTCACTTACAAGGTAAAAAAAGGGCTTTACTTGCTATCAGGCAGTCTAGGTGCACTCCACTTTCTGGCCATGTGTCTTCTCCCCATGTCCAGTTGATGCCTTTTGTTTACATTTTCAGACCCTATTTCCAACTGATTGTGGTTGGACTCACACACTATGGATTCTGCCAAGAGAGCTTCTCTTTACCCCATTTTATTAGCATTTTGTTCCTTATCTCTTCAGGGCATTCTCTGCTAAAGCAAGCAGCATGTTTATATGTTTACCTAATTTTCCCAGCTTTGTTTTTGATAATCCATCTCTCAAGCCTTTGTCACTGCTGCTTTATCATGAGCTCCTATTGCATCAGTCCTGTGGCTAGGAGATTAAGCCTGGCAAATATTGTCCATCCTGACTCTGAGCCTGCTTTTAGAGATGTCAGGTTTGCTTGTAATGGTTTTTGGCTGCTCATATTTACATGTACATCATCTCCAGCTGCCACTCCTACTAATGTGCCATTCACTTCCAGAATGCAAACTGTCTATGGGGACTATTTATGACTTCAGAAAAGAATTCTGCTTTGGGTGTTGCTCAGCCCATCCCATAGCCCTGCCAAAAGACCTGCTTATTTATTTATTTATTGATTGATTGATTGATTGTCTATTTATTTATTTATTAAAATCCAGCATTAGCCGTAACAGCTCCCGGGAGCAAAACATGAAATTGTTCCACTTCTAGGGAATAAATAACTTCTGTGGTCATAGAGATTTTATGTTGATGGTGCTTTCAGAGTTTTTCCAATGGTATTTAGAATGCTTTTGCCATGCAAAAAAAAAACAACTCTATGCATCTAAATAGTGCAGCTTGTGCTATGATCAAGGTGTTCATGACTCTCCTATGTACCTATAAGGGAAAAAAAAAACCCTTCACTTGGAGTGAAGGAAGAGGAACAGGCTGGAGTGAAGGAAGATGAACAGGTTGCCCATGGAGGTTGTGGAGTCTGCCTCTGGAGGCATTGAAAACTCACCTGAGTCTGGGAGTGTGGGACTTACTCTAGGTGATCCTGCTCTAGCAGGGGAGTTGTACTGGATCATCTCCAGAGGTCCCTTCCCACCCCTGCCATTCTGTGATTCTGTGATGATAAACACTGCATGGAGCCCCTCTGTTTTACTTGTTTTGTGGTCATCTCAGCTTTGCCAAAATGATTCCCCAGGCCCATGACTCTCATGTGCCAGTCAGGGATCAGTGCTATGCAACTAGACTCTTGAGTATAGTTTAATGGTGGGGAAACTGATCAAGGAGAAAAATTCAAAGGGAACTTTGAAACATACTTTCCCCCACTATTGTTCTTTGGTTATTTCTCTTTTGATATTCTCTTTACAAAGACAGAAAGATAGCATTTGTTTTATGCAGGAGGATTCTACTTTTCTGTACTTCCATATTCTTAGGGCTCATGGTATTTCAAGCCAGGAGAAAAAGCAATATTCAACAGTATTTTGTTCAAAGGAAAATGTCATGTTTTAAGAAACAGTTCTGTGGGGTGCAATTGACTATTTTAAGGAACCAGTGAGGAAAAAACACTTAAAAAAACAATGTCTTTGGAGAAAGAAGTTGTGTTTGCCACTTACGTGCCATTGATATGAAGAGATAAATTCAAATTCTCCATTACATGAGTCTCTCTGGAGCCTACTACATCAATACTTTTAACAGCATCTGAGAGGAAGAAAGAAGAGTCTGTCACACTCCACTTGAAGTTTTTTTTCCAGTAAAGGTTTCCACAGACTACACAGAGTTTTAGCTCCACCACTCACACCTAATAACAGTTGTCTCACACCTAAAAAGGAAACCTACCAGCAGAAGTTTTCTGGATGGTTTTTTTTGGTTGTGATTTCTTTTTAACATATAGTCAGCTACTTTATTAATCCTTTACATTTCTACTTCTGTGTTTGTTAACTCCTGATGCTGATCAGTTCAAGGAGACTTTCCCAATGTTTGTTTTTATTTTTTTAGGGGTTTGCTGGCATAAACAAATCTTCCCTAAGTTACAGTAAACATTTAATTGTAAGTTTCAAGTGTATGTGAGACTTTTGTAAAAGACAGGAAACCTTTGGTAAATTAAAAAGAAACAGAAGATCTTGTATATTTCCCTCCTCTTTTTTTTTCCCCTTCACTAGCACAGCACACAGCAATTTTGCAATGGAAACACTTTACTGAATAATGTTGATCAGTTCTTGCATGCAATGCTGAAGTTGAATTGTCACATTAAAACCAGCCTGCACCTGCAATGTGCTCTTGTGGCCAAGGCCAATGCCATCCTGGGGTGTATTAGAAGGGCTGTGGTTAGGAGGTTGAGAGAGGTTCTCCCCTCCACTCTCCTCTGCCCTGACGAGCCTGCATCTGGAATAATGGGTCCAGTTCTGGGACATTCAGTTCAAGAAGGGCCTGAGGAAACTGCTTGAAAGAGTTCAGCAGAGCCACAAAAATGATGAAGGGTGTGGAACATCTTCCTTATGAGGAGAGACTGAGGGAGCTGAGGCTCTAGCTTGGAGCAAAGGAGCCTGAGGGAGCTGAGGCTCTAGCTTGAAGCAAAGGAGACTGAGGAATGACCTGATTAATGTTTATACATATGTGCAGGGTGAGTGCCAGGAGGCTGGAGCTGCTCAGGGTGAGTGCCAGGAGGCTGGAGCTGCTCAGTGGTGCCCAGTGACAGGACAAGGGGCAATGGGTGGAGCTGAAGCATTAAGAAGTTCCACGTAAACATAAGGAGGAATTTTTTTGCTGTGAGGGTGACAGAGCACTGGAACAGGCTGCCCAGAGGGGTTGTGGAGTCTCCTTCTCTGGAGATATTCAAGACCCACCTGGATGTGTTCCTGTGCGCTCTGCTTTGGGTGATGCTGCTCTGGCAGGGGGGTTGGACTGGATGAGCTTTCAAGGTTCCTTCCAGCTCCTAACGTTCTGTGATTCTGTATACGGCAAGATTTGAATATGCAAAGTGTTTCATAATTACCTAGCAGGTCCAGAGCAGTGGTGAAATCCCCAGTTTTCTGCACTGTTTCCCTCTCGTGCACGATGCTCCCAGCTTGCTGCCATTCAGCTATGACCTTCAGGTGCACTGTGCGATTCCCCAGAGCAGAGCAGTTACAGTAGACAAAGGGTTCCTTGGTAATCTGATAAACCCTGTGTGCAACACAAAAAGATTTAGCATCAAAATTGCCTTTTTACCAGGTGCTTGTATATTTCTGCTTTAAAAGGGAATGAGCTGCAATGTATTTTCTTTCCAGAAAGTTGTAACTCTCATTTTACTTTGTATCAGTGAGGATTAATGTCTTTGGCATTATCAACAGAACTAAAATCAGTATAACCAGAGTTTGTTTATGGATTTTCAGTCAAAGAAACTAAAGGTAACACTAAAAGAATTCACAAAATGGTATAGGAATAGTCAGTAAATTGTGCAAATCACCTTTATAGCTGGCAGATTATAAGCTAACTGAAGCACAAAAGTGAAAGGAAAAACTAATTAAATAATTAGTGTTCAAAGACTAAAGCTTACTACTGGAGACCAGTGCCAAGTGGTGTCCCTCAGGGGTCAGTACTGGCACCAGTGCTGGTTAACATCTTTGTCAGTGCCATGGACAGAGGAATCAGTGCAGCCTCAGCAAGTTTGCAGTAGGCGCCAAGCTGTGTGGCACAGTCGACTTGCTAGAGGGCAGGGATCCATCCAGAGGGACCTGCACAGGCTGCAGAGCTGTGCCCAGGCCAACCTCATGACATTCAACAAGGCCAAGTGTAAGGTCCTGCACCTGGGTAGGCACAATCCCAAGCACAGCTCCAGGCTGGGTGGGGAATGGCTGAGAGCAGCCCTGAGGAACAGGCCCTGGGGGTCTGGGGTGATGAAAAGCTCAAGATGAGGCTGCAGTGTGAGTGCAGCCCAGACAGCAACTGTGTGCTGGGCTGCAGCAAGAGCAGTGTGGGCAGCAGGGCAAGGGAGGGGATTCTGCCCCTTTGCTCTGCTCTCCTCAGACCCCAGCTGCAGTCCTGTGTGCAGTTCTGGAGCCCCCAGCACAGGAAGGACATGGAAGTGTTGGAGCCAGTGCAGAGGAGGCCACCAAGATGCTGAGAGGGCTGCAGCAGCTCTGCTGTGAGGACAGGCTGAGAGAGTTGGGGCTCTGCAGCCTGGAGAAGAGAAGGCTTCCAGGAGACCTTGGAGTGGCCTTCCAGGATCTGAAGGGGGCTCCAGGAAGGCTGGGGAGGGACTATTGACAAGGTCTTGCAATGCCAGGACAAGGGGGAATGGGTTTGAAGTGGCAGAGGGGAGATTGAAAGTGGATGTTAGGAGGAAGTTGTTTGCAGTGAGGGTGGTGAGACACTGGCACAGGTTGCCCAGGGAGGTTGTGGCTGCTCCCTCCCTGGAGGTGTTCAAGGCCAGGTTGGAGGAGGCCTTGAGTGAGCTGTACTAGTGGGAGGTGTCCCTGCCTATGGCAGGGGGTTGGAACCTGATGATCTTTGAGGTCCCTTCCAACCTTACCATTCTGTGATTCTATGATTTCTCATTGTATACACTTACTTAACATATATTCAGCCTCAGAAAAGGAAAATAATTATCTTTGTCTTTTTTTTGCTCCCTATTGCAGAGTGGCTTTATCCATGGACCCATGGTTTTACCTCTGATTGTTCTGAGCTATGTTAGGTCCCCCCCCATCCCCCTCTGTTTTGTTATTAGGTAAGCTTTAGGTGTATGCTAATGTACACCTTGAGAGACCCATCCACATTCAAAAGTTCCCCAGCAGGCTGTAGTGTATTTTTCAGTAGCTGGTCACAGCCACAGCTACTTCAGACTCATCTCCTTGCACAGACAGTAATACATCTCAGCACCTATTTGAACAAAAAATGATAGCTCTTTAAAACATCACCATTTTGTGAGCATGCAGTGCCAAAGTTTTCATGATTCTCCTGGCTGAGATGCTATGAATGCACCAACTGACAAAAACATGCACTTTGCTCTGCAGATGTACTCAGGACTTCTCTCTAGATGAGCACCTCAATCTGAGCCACCCTGAGTTATCATTAAAGCAAACAAAGCAACCACACCTACCCATTTCCAAGATCCCAGTTGTAGACAAATGATGCTGACTTGAAGTAATTACTTGGGTCGTGAAGACAGAAAGAAATCCGAGTCACGGAGCCCATGCTGGGGCTAGAACCACGTGTGATAAATCTGCTGTCTTCTATCTGGGCAATGGTAAGATTCCCTGTGATAAATTCTGCAGAATAATAAGGTGGAAAAAGGATGACAGCACTTTGATAGAAAGCTCCATGTGAGTATCAAAACGTTATTTAAAGTGTACTGCTTAAGTCTTCCTTTGTGCTAGTCCAAGTGGTTGGGTGTATTTTATAGCCATCACTCAGTCTTGTTACATGTCTTAGTGAGGCAGGGAGATTAAGTTGCTTGTTCAGAGTTATAAAACAGGTTGTAATAAAGCTTCTGATGAAACTAAGTGGAAAAATCCTAGACTTAATTTTTCACTCATATAAATTTTTACTATTGATTTAGAAAGAACTGGGATTGACATCAACAATTCAGATTCGAATCAGTGTGCACAGCCTTCAGGCTTGGGGTTCTGAGTTTTGTTTGTTTTGTTGCTGATTTTTGGGGTTTATTTTTGGCTGCTTCCACAGAAATGTCAATTTGCCTGTTGTGAATAGCAGATGTGCTATAGATTGTGAATACAGAAATGGTAACATTTTAATGTCTGCAAGAGATCCTATGCTCCAGTTTCTTTTTCAGGTCTGGGAAAGGCTGATCTGAAAATAAAACCTCTCTAACCTATGAAGAAAGGTGTTAGGATGACACACTTATCAGCTTGCTATAAAATTAATGGGATATTAATTACCAGTAGCAGACTCTTAGGATTCATTAAATTAGGTTAACTGTTCTCTTGATAATGCACAAATAAGAATAATGATATTTGCTTTAGAATGGAGCTTGTAATGCAACACTAAATGATGTTGTAGTTTATAAGAGTTACTAGCAACTACCTTTGGGCCCCTGTGAAGCCCCTGTGGGTGCTCTTGCTTGGGGAAGGCAGAAAGGTACAGTGGGATCTTACTTTCTACAGCTATAGAAAACTTTCAGTCCTTTTGCTTGCAGCATGGGAATATGACATTGCAAAGTGAGAAAGGAGGAAGTGCTCAGTGAGCTGGCAGTGCTTTAGGAAAGATCTTGTGTTTACTTTCAGAAAGGTTTACCCAGTAAACTTGGGTCTTTCCTGAAAAATCTCAGCAGCTGTTCTCCTAAATGCCAGCTGTGCCCTATGGTAATCTCCTTTGTACTCATGGATGTCCTTATCTTGGCTGGCACCTGGGTTTGTTTTGGAGCGTACAAGCAGCGGAGCGCTAGGACGTGGGTGTGGGTGGACATGGTTACTACTTTCTGAGCAAACAAACTGGAAGGAATCTGTCAGGTGATTTCCATGTCAGCCAGAAATCAGCTTAACCATACTGCACCATTGGGAAAATCAGTAGATCCTCTCTGCTGTTGGTCATCCTAACTTCAGGACTAGAAATGCTGGGAAGTGGTATAGGTTTTAGGAGTCTGGACATCACTGACCAGTGCTGATGTGTGAACTGCAGCTGCTGAAGCATACTAGTTCAGTTTCCCCAAGTGACAGAGGCAAGAGAACAGAAGCAGAATCAGAGTTACTGCCTGGATGTAGGTAGCTACAGCTTGGCAAACGCCATCCAAACCCACTTTGAACCAAAGGGCTACACAAATCGAACTGTTGGCAGAAGCCATATTTACACCTGGCTTTCATTTTCCTGAAGCTAGCAAAGGCAGTAAGCATCCTGAAGTGTACTGAATTCCTGAGGACGTAGAAGTTGTGAAGCCATTTTACCTGTAACCTGAAGCATGGTGACATTTCTAGCAACCGGCCGACACAACCAACAGTTTCTGTGGGTGACCCAGACAGATACAGGGTAAGTCCCAGGAAATTCACTGGTCACATTAATTACAGAGTCAAAATGCTGCTCAGATTTCTCTATCAGAATCAGAGGAGCATAAATCCAGTTGAAGTGAAACAAATTTGCTGTGTCACTGTCATTCTCCATCCTCAGACTGGCGTGAATGGTAGCTTGAGCTCCTGATGTGATGGGGCCGTTGTTGGTTATTTCCAGACCGTAGTCCACTGTGGAAATCAGAAGACAAGCAAAGCACAAACTTTGTTATATTGCATTCTTTATTCTGTCTGTGTATTTACACTTTTTAACTTGTTGGTTGTAGGTAGGTGACTCACAATGACACTCATCCTAGCAAAGACTTTACCACCTCTCTTTTTTTAACCCCATAAAAACCTGGAACAGAAGCTGGAGCATGTGTGTGTGAGTTCTAACAAACAGCATCAAACAACATTTTAGACTTGAGTTCCAGAAATGTTCACAGTAGAAAGGAGCTTCAGACTAGAACATTACAGAAACTTCGAGGAGGTTTTATAGGCAGAGTTGGGCACTGGCTGTAGGTTCAGTGTCACTACTGATCTATCATGGTCACGAAGACACAGCTCTAATCTCTGTCCTAAGAAAATGAACAAATGAACTTTCAGATTCATGTAAGATTTCATCTAAGAGATTCCTTTGTTAACCCTGTTGACCCACAAGTGTCTCCCAACTTTTTCCTAACTGAACAAAACCCCATCAGTACCAGCTGCTCTTAGTAATATCAGTGGTCCACCACTGACTTCCTTTTATCAGCAAATGAGCAAAAGTCTCAATGTAAATTAAACTTGTAACATGCCCTGGTGGCAGATTGGTTGTCATCCAGAGACCTGGACAAGCTCAAGAAGTGTGAAGCTCATGAAGTTTAACAAGATCCAGGGCAAGTTCCTGCACCTGGGTCAGAGCACCAGGCTGGGGAGCGAAGGGAATGAGAGCATCCATGCAGGGGGCTTGGGGGTACTGGTGGATAAACATCTGGAGATGAAATGGCAATGTGTGCTTGCAGCCCAGAAAGCCAACCCTATCCTGAGTTGCATCAAAAGAAGCATGGCCAGGTTGAGGCAAGTGATTCTTTTACAGTGAGAGTGGTGAAACACTGACACAGGCTGCCCAGAGAAGTGGCAGATGCCCCATCCTTGGAAACATTCAAGGTCAAGTTGGTTGGGGCTCTAAGCAACCTGATCTACTTAAAGATGTCCCTGCTCACTGCAGGGGAGTTGGACTAGATGACCTTTAAAGGACCCTTCCAACTCAAACCATTCTGTGATTCTATGAAACAGCAAGGAGCAAGAAGCATAGGACCTGTGATAGTGAACCACCTCTGCCACTGTGAATCACTGCTATCTCCTCTGCAATGTTTACACAAGCTAGTTCAGCTCTTGCAACCACTGCTACGGGCAGAGTGTGAGTGAGATTGGGCTTTATGGATATATGCATTTTCCCCACCAAATAGCAGTATACTAAGATAAATTACCTGTATTTGTTTAAAAAAAAAAATTAAAAAATCAACCCCCAAGCCCCCAAACAAAAGGAAAGGCAACAACCGCTGAAAGCTGTGAATTGGGACAGAGCTGGAAACAGGATGGGGTTGTCTGCCTCCCACGTGGAGCATGTTCCCTCCTTGTGTCAGCAATCTGCTTGACTGTCAGAGCAGCAGAGCTGTGGGGGTCTCATACTGATGACTTTCCTTCTCTCTTTCAGGAGCCACCAGATTGCCAACAGGGACCTGAGACACCGTTTCATAAGCTGCACTTTTCACTCATTCATGACCTGTAGTGTGGAAGGAGCACTGGGGTCACCTAATCCTCATGCTACCTTTCCTGCACTCATCAGCTTAGAATGGGGCAGGAGAACCCAAAATATCTACTTAATGCCTGCATTTTATTTCACAGATTGCAGCTGCTGAGCAAATTGGGATGCAAAAGGACTGTATTGCTATTGTCTGAGCAAGAACTCCTGTTTCACAGCACAAAGATTGGCCTTGAGTTCAGATTTTTGACTTAATTAGAAGAATGCTTGTGATTCAGTGAAATCTGGCACACAGAGGTTTCAGGTCTTTAGAAGATTCAGCCTACCCTGAACATGTTTCAGCAGAGCTTGGGAAAAAAACAAGCAGCTACCTCACGCTTATCTAGCACTTCTCCTTGGAAGTTATCACGGTGCTTTACAAACCGGGGCCAGACGGCAGCCCAAGAGCTGTAGCCATTGTTAACCCAAGGTCAGGCAGTAAGTCACTGGCGGAGCAAGACGTTTTATCCAAAACGGAGATTCCTTCTATCTTTCTGACCTTTCTTTGCAGAATGCAGCACTGTGAGGCTACCGTAGCGAGGGACAGAGACCGCCCGTGTGCTCGGTGACCCACGGCGCTGGGTCAGCAGAGGAAGCAGAAGCGCAGCTTTAGGTCTGGGGAGTGCGGAGCAGAAGCCTGGCTCCCCGGGACGTCCCTAGCTCCACCGGACGCCCCCACCTCACTGCACGCATCAAGGTCGCAGCGCCTGAGCATAAGGTCTGGGGTGGCGAGAGGCTGTCCGGCGCAACCTCCACCTCCTGTCATGGCTAGCAAGCCCGGTCAGAGAACCACTACCCCTCAAGTAAAGCAGCTCACGCCTGAGCTATGCCGTCCGCACCCCTCCTCGCCCGCTCCCCAGGAGCCGCTTCCCGGCGGCGATGACAGTGCAGACCGAAGCCCCTTACCTGCCGCCGGGGAAGCGCGGCCGAGCAAGAGCAGTAGCACGCAGATCAGCCGCAGCATGCTCGGGACGGCGGGGACCGTGGGCAGGCACCGACGGCCTGGGATCGGGACTGGGACCGGGACGGCCGGCGGGTCTCTCCGCCGTGGGACCGGGCGCTACCCCGGAGGCCGCCCGCGGTACTGCGGCACCTCCGTCCGCGCCCCCGGGACGCTCCCCCGCGGCAGCGCCCAATCACCCTCTCCGGGGGGAAGTTCCTGCAGGATCGTGTTGCCAACGTAACGGAGCTGCCGCGGAACCGTCCGGGATTTAAATAAAAAGCACAAATGCTGCCCGTTTGCAGAAGGCTCGCCACTCGAGGGGCTTCGTGCTTTGGTTTGGCGGCTGACACGGGGCAGATACGAAGTGCTTTCCGAGTTCTGGTTCCTCATCCACGGGCAGTTTGCCTGCAGTACTCCGCGTCCGGGGTCTATAACGCGAAGCGTCCAACGGGAGTTTGTGGAGTGAGTTTAAGAGCGGCTCACAGAAGCACTGTAGAGGTTTAAAGTATTTATTCGAAGCCCTTTCTCGCTCCTGGATGACTTTTAAAATGGATTTAGGACAGCGATGTTTTTTATTACGTTTAAGAGGGAGGATCAGCTCCCCTGCCATCAGTTTGCCGGTGCTGTGGAGCTGCTCCTGCAGGCGCTCCCTTGGGGCGCCACCGGGTCAGGGCTGCAGCGGCGAGGCGGCTCTGGGGCGGGAGAGCCTCGGGCCTGCCGAGGGGACCCATACTGGCCGCGTCTGCCGGGGTAATTCCTCGCCCGGTATTAGCGGCACTCTGCCCGGGGGCCCTTGCATTAGCGGAGACCCCGGGGCCGAGGGGTGGGCCGAGACCGGCCAGCCTCGCCTTGGGCAGCGCAGCCTGCGGGCGGCGGGAGCTGGTAGGCACCTTCCCAGCAGGGACGAAACTGCGCCGGCAAGGCACGGCAGGGGTTGGTTGGGGGTTGCGTGTGCCCTGCCCCGAGTATCGGCGAAGGAAGGGGACGGCGCCGCGGCCGCCAGCGCCCGCCTCCGCCCGGGGAGATGCGCGGGAGGCGGCGGCCGGAACTGGGCTCGGGTGCTTCCGTTGCGCCCATGCGCTGCCGCCGGCCTCGGGGAGCAACAAAGGAGGGTTCTGGGGGACCAAGGCCGGCCGAGCCCGGGGAGCCGTGGGGTGAGGAGCCCTCGGGGCGGCGGCAGTATCGCTTCGGTGGAGCGATGGCCTGGGCGCCGTGGAGCGGAGGGACGGGAGGCGAGGCCCGGTGCAGCCTGCGGGGCGGAACCGGCGCTCCGCGGGGAGGAGGAAGGGGCCGGAGCCCCATCAGTACAGCGCTCCGAGGCCGCGGGCCTCGGACGGGAACCGGGCGGGCCTCGGGTCGGGAGGGAAGCGTTGTTACGGGCGTTCATGGGTGCCCTTGTTCACAGGGCGGGCGCCCTCGCGGGGATGGGCTCGGCGTGATGGCCAGCGGGCAGCGGGCAGCGACCCGGCGGCGACCAGCCCTGCGGCGGGGAAGGTGAGCGGCACATGGGGCCCCGGGGGCCTGCGGAAGCTGCGGGGCACTGAATGGGCGTTCGCGGAGCACCCCCGGCCGTGGGCCGCGGTGGGCAGCTGAAGTGGGCTATGCAGGGCAGTGATAGGGAAGCGGCGAGGTGAGGAGGGGGCTCGTCTGTCCTTGGGCTGAGTTCGAGTCCAGATTGCTTTAGGAGACAAGCAGACAGCTCCTGGTCACAGGACATCTCTCGCGTCTCTGGGAATGAGTTCTCTGGGTTGCCTTCAATAGGAGCTTTAAGTTTGGAACCTATCCGTGTCGGGAGAGGTGTGCGGGGTGCTGGGAGCATCCCTGAGCCTGCTGCTTCTGGGAGAGACGAAGCTGCACCAAACGTGTGCATGGGTACCCTATAAATAGCCTCGCAACCACGGGTATCCAAAAGTGAGTTGTGTTATATCGAGTGCTGCACAGGCCAGGCGTTAGGTTCTGTTGTATGTGGCAGCTGTGGTTTGGGGAAAGATGTGTCCCCTTCAGTGTGTGTGTGATGGTTTGGGAGTTCCCTGCCTGCCCCCCAGCACTTTGTAAAATCCCCCAGGCTAGACTCAGCCAGCTGGAAGTTAAGGACTGAAGCTCTGTTTACAGCTCAGCACAATGTACAAGCAGAGATATACACAACAGACAGGAATAGTTACAGACATATACAAGGTAAAGGTAATACAGAAACACAATCCCCCTGCCAGAAATCAGAGTCCTCAGGAGGGGCTCCCAACCCCCCTTCCACCTTCTTCCCACCCCTCTACCATGCCCCAGGGTTTGGCTTATGTGCAAGGTGAGTTTGGAGGATGGGCTAGGGGAGTTAGAAGCAGAGTGGTTAGTTAGGTTAGCAGACAGGTCCAGACCAAGCCAGCTAGAGAGCCTGAGACTCTCTGAGAGTGTCCCCAATCTATGTTTGTGTTCTTATTATTATCCATCTCAGCAAGCCTATGAGTGAAGCAGCCATCACCAGTGTTTGCTTTTCACAGCCTATAATATAATTTTCTCCGTTAAAATATTCCAATTAGCCTCAAACCAGCACAGTGTGAAAGGAGTGGATGTAGGTGATGTGGCAGCTGCTGTTAACCAGCCACAGAAACTAACATTTTTAAATTATTTTTTTTGTAGGTGTATAAATCTTGATTTTACATACTGAAAGCCAATCCTCCCTCCTCCTCCATGATGGCATTTGTTTCAGCACAAGGGCCTACTGTGGTAGACCAAACCACTTTGATGAAAAAATACCTCCAGTTTGTGGCTGCCCTTACAGATGTCAATACACGTAAGGTTTTGGTTTTTCTCTTGAAAGTTACAGCTCCTCAGTGGTTTGTTTCACAAACATTGCAGTGTTACTTAGTTAATAAACGGATATTGACTTCTTTTTGAATTTCATTTTTTTGATTCTCAAAAGAAGCAAAGTGATGAGCAAGACTTTCGTGAGCCACCGTGTGCAAGCTGTGTGCAGCTGTGTGAGAACTGTGAGAATTGTTTGTGTGAGAGTTGTGTGCCTTGTGTTGGGCAGTGATGGCTAAACTGATAAGATCTGATTGCTTCTTTAATCCATGAGCTTGATATTTTGCTTCATGATGTAGTTTTACGTTTACTTATTGTTGCTTGAATTTTAACTTTCAGCTGATGAAACCAAACTGAAAATGATGCAAGAAGTCAGTGAGAATTTTGAGGTAAATAAAACCCCTACCCCAAACAACAAAACCTCCCAGCTTTCTGAAATGGCAGGAGTTCTTGACGTACATAGATTTGATTTCTGAAGTTTTGTGATTAAACTATTAACATTGGTATCTTAAGACATGGTTTGTATTGTTGTAAGTCATTGATTTAAAATTCATGTTTAAGAATTGTGTTACTGAAGAACTGCAGTATTTGGGTGTGGTGAGATCTTTCACTCTGCAATCAGTAAGCCTTTAAATAAGGTTATAGAATGGACTGGGTTGGAAGAGGCCTTTGAAGGTCCTCTTGTTCAACTGCCCTACAGTGAGCAGGGACACCTGCAACTAGATCAGGTTGCTCGGGGCCCCATCAGTGTGACCTTAAATATCTCCAAGGATAGGACCTCCACCGCATCTCTGGGCTACCTATTTCAGTAATTCACCACACTCATTGTGAAGAACTTCCTCTTTATGGCTAACATAAATCTACCCTGCTCTAGTTTAAAACCATTGCTCCTTATCCTATCATTGCAGGCCCTTCTAAACAGTCTGGCCCCTTCAGATAGTGAAGTGCTAAAAGGTCTCCCTGGAGCCTTCTCTTCTCCAAGCTGAACAGCCCTAATTGTTTCAGCCTGTCTTTATTGGAGATGTGCTCCAGCCCTCTGGTCATCTTTGTGGCCCTCCTCTGGACCTGCTCCAGCAGGTCCATGTCCTTCTTGTGTTAAGGGCCCCATATCTGAACCTATTACTCCAGGTCAGGTCTTGCTACAGCAGAGCAGGGCGGCAGAATCATCTCTCTCGACCTGCTGGATGCAATTGACCTGGGCTGCAAATGTGCATTGTTGTCTCTTGTCCATCAGTACCCCCAAGTCCCTTTCTGCAGGGCTGCTCTCAGTTCTGCTAGACCAGGTTGTTCAAGATCTCATCCTTGAATACCTGCAGGTGTTCATCCACAACCTCTGTGGGCATCTCTTCCAGTGTCTTGCTGCCTTCACTGTAAAGAATTTCTTCCTAATCTCCAATCTAAATCTCTTCTCCTTCTGACTGAAAATGGTTAGAGTGGCTTTGAATGTAGTGTCATCTGTGTAATGTCTGTTACATCCATCTCCCCATTTTTTTGTTCTGTTCTTAATTAGAATGTGACATCCTCCCCTCAATATTCTACATTTCTGGAACACATCATCCCCAGGTTTCTCACCTTTCTACAGGATGGAGAAGTTCAATTTCTGCAGGAAAAGCCAGCACAGGTAAACTGTGTGGATTACCTTTTTGTAATTTATGTAGCAGACTACTTGTTCAGTCATGTACTCAGTTAATCTAATGAACTGATCTATGTGTAGACTTTGTTGTTAAAACTAGACCTGTCATTTGGAGTGAAAGTGAAAAAATCCAGTTCCTAAAGATGTTGCCTAGAAACTTTGGAAATCTGGGCTTCTATGGAAAAAAGAGCAACAAGTAGGCACAACAGAATTGGATTTCTTACTGAAATGTGGCATGTTGTTACAAACTAATGACTGTTGTGGAATGAAAGTCAAAAGGTGAATCTCTGTTATTAAATACTTAAATTAGATTTCCTTAAAAATAGTCTGGTAAATTGCATTTTTTTTAACTGCAAAATTGGTAAATGTGAATATTCATGTGTGTGGGTAGTAGGAAGCATTGTGTGTTTGTATATAAATTATGTCTGCACAAGGGAAAATGGCCTTTTTTTCTTTTTTTTTTAAACATGTTGAAGTATTAAGCTGAAAAAATAGAGTTGCAGAATCATAGAATGGTCTGGGTTAGAAGGGACCTTCAAAGGTCATCCAGTCCAACCCCCTCTGCAGTCAGCAGTGATATAGAATCATGGAATGGTAAGGTTGGAAGGACCTCAAAGATCATCTAGTTCCACCCTCCTGCCATAGGCAGGGACACCTCCCACAAGTACAGGTTACCCAAGGCCTCATCCAACCTGGTCCTGAACAGCTCCAGGAAGGTTGTGGAGCACAGAATCACCGAATGTGATTTTTGATCACAACTAGATCAGGCTGCCCAGGTCCTGTTGAGTCTCACTTTGAATATATCCAGGGATGGGACCCCAACCACCTCCCTGGGCAAGCTGTTCCAGTGTTCTGCTACCCTCATGGGGCAGAACCTGTTCCTAACATTCAATCTAAATCTGCTCTGATCTAGTTTGAAGCCACTGCCTTTCCTCCTGTCACTGCAAGCCTTTGTAAACAGCCTCTCTCCATCCTTGTAGCCTCCTTCAGGTACTGGAAGGCTGCTGTTAGGTCTCCCTGGAGCCTCCTCTTTTCCACCCTAGCTCCCTCAGCCTATCTTTGTAGCAAACCCCTGATCATTTTTTGTGGCCCTCCTCTAGACCCACTCCATCATATGTGGCAAGCAGTTGTTTTTTGTGGGCTATTTAAAAGTTCTTTTTTCCTTTCCTTTTGTAACAGCAACTCCGCAAGCTGGTGCTTGAAATAATCCACAGGATACCAACAAATGAGCATCTTCGTCTTCACATCAAAAATATCCTCTCTGTCATGTTTAGATTTCTAGAGGTATTTTTCTTTTTTTTTTTTT
>WBNM01011236.1:45143-125652 GCA_013399055.1 Ramphastos sulfuratus | reverse complement strand
GCCCCTGCTCCATACTGCCACTGCCGCACCGCGCCGCTCCGCTCCCGCCGCCCCACTCCCGAGCTCCGCTCCCGCGGCGCTTTGCTCCGCTCCGCCCCGCCCGTGCCGGCCCCGCCCCGCCCCGCGGCACCCCGGCGGGAAGAGCTGGGGCCGGTCCTGGCTCTCCCCCGACCTGCGGCCCCAGGGGTCCCGGTAATGCCGCCCCCGGCACGGCACTCCCCTCCGGGCGCCGAGGGCCCGGTGGAGCAGCTCCCGGTCCTTCGGGAGCGCCGGAGGCGAGCACCGCACGGCAAAACGGCAGGTCAGCTCGCAGAACCGGGGTGCGATCTCCGGCCTGGATCCAGCCCTCGGCCAACGCAGCAATACTTTTTGTAACCTGAAAAGGACTGAATTGTTCCGTTTAGGAACGTGCGTCCCCCACCCTTGTCCTGCTCACAGAGCTGCCGCCCGCCGACTCGCCTGCCCTGTCCGGTGGCCATTCAGACCAGTCCGGGCCGTCACCTACCTGCTTTCGGCTCCCGCAAACTCATGCCCAGCTTTTCATTTTGCGTTTTGAGTGATTTGCTCGTGTTTTACTCTGCTTCTCTGCCCCCTGCCTTTCTCTCACGTAGGTGATGCACAGCCCACATCACTGAGGGACTTCGGGAGTCCGGCTCCTCCCTGCCGAGTACAGCTTCTGTGCAGAAAGCAGAGCTTTCAGCCTCTCCTGTCTTGAAGTATCCACAAAATTACACCCATTTAGTTCAAGACAAAACTGCAGCAAGGAACCACTCCCCACACTGGGCTTTGAGGAGCATCCCTTTGGTCCTGGCACACCCCTGGGTCAGATGCGATCCCAGCAGCCTGGAAGATGCTGAGCCAAGCAGGTGATGTTTCCAGAATCACACCAGAGACAGGGACCACAGCTTGGTTCTGCACAACTGGAATTCACCTGCCCAGATGAGGCTGTCCCCGGGCCACGGGCCCTTTCTGTGAGGAGCCTTGGGGATGGAAATCTCCGAATCAGTGTAAAATGCTCTGGTCGCTTGTCCTGGTGAGGGAGCAAAGAAAGCTCGGGGCTGCAGGCATGAACACTGCCACAGATGGCTGGAGAAGAGTTTCCTTCTCGCCTTCCCCAGCTGTGCTTACACCATAGAACACAGTGGAGCTGGCAGCAGGGAATTAGCTACAGCACAGCCCTGCTGATGGGGAGGGCTGGGCGATTTTCCATCCCCATGCTGCCACCCCAGCAAGGTGACATGAAACAGCTCAGGAGAGTGAGCATCCCTGGAAGTCACAAACTGGCGCTAGGCATTGCACAGTGAATGCAGGACGTGGTATGGGCTCGTTGCTCCATGGGGAAATGTCACCATCATCCTCTGTCAGTCCTGCCCAGCTTTGCCCTGAGAGCGGTGCTGGACTTCCCTCCCCAAAGCAGCCACTGAGAAGACAGCAGCTCTCCAGCTCAGACCTCACAGTCTGCAGTGCACTGCAGCAGAGCACATGGCAAAAGCACAGGGCCTGGCTGGGAAGGAAGGTTCATCAACATCTTCTCATTACCAAGACCCAGCTTTCAGAGATGCCCTGCTTGCATCCCTAGTGCAGAGACAGAAGCTCAGCAGCCACAGCAGACCACTAAAATCATTCTTTCTAAAGCAGGAACTGGCTGTGAGCTGCCAGGCACAGTGTCAGCACCACTCGGGGCTTTCTGTGGGATGGAGCAGGGACACATCAGGCTCACGGGAAGCCAGCACGTATTTTCAGCATTAAACCAAGGGATTTCTGGAGCCACCAGAAGGTGAGATTTTGAGGGTCCCAAGTTTTGCAAGCACTGAATTTGGGTAAATCCCTCTTAGGAGCACACAGAGGGTATGGAGAGAAAAAAAAAAATGCTTGAGTGTGCAAATCAGCAGCTGGGTGTGAAGCTGTTCCTGGGCACATGGCTCACATGGACCATTTCATCTCCACACCACAGGCTTTTTCAGCAGCCACTTGAAAAATCTCTCTTTTGCCTGAAGAATGTCCCATAACATCACATATTTGAGGTCATGCTTCTAGGTGAAGGCATCTGTAGTATAAATGGTCCTGGGGTGAGCACCTGGTGCTTCCTAATGGCTTTTTGTGAGCACAGCCTTTACTGGTGCATTATCTACACCAGGAGGACAGAGGTCACTTACAGCTTTATTTGAGATTAAAGGAAATTACAAGGTTAAAAAATAGCATGTGAGTAATTTTCTATCAAGAGAAGGGTTATTAGCAAAGGTCAGAAAGGGGCAAATGGAGCTGAGAAGGCCCCAGCTGGAAATGGTGCAGTAAGGGGTTTTGATGTGGGGTTTTTTTCTGCTTAGCAAGCAAACGTACACTGCAGACTCAGCTCTTTCCAGGAGTGTCAACAGCAGGGCCACACAGCACTCATTGCACACAGTTGAGTTGCAGAGCCTTAGAAATAAGGCTTGGGCTGATTTTAATTGACCTGACCCTGATCCACTTTATCCATCTTTACCACTGGCTTAATCAGCTGGCTGCAAGGACTCTGGTGCTCTCGGTGTCAGACAGATGCTTTCCTCCAGAGAGCTCATATCTCCCTGCACCCAGAAGGCTGCAGAGCAGCAAGTCTACTGTTTGATGGCTGATGGTGACTTCCTGCCTGGGAAGCCAGAGGGGTGCAGAGAGGACCTCTGGTCCACTCAAACCCTTGCTTGGATATGTGTGTGTCAGCTCAACTCTCCAGACCCCATTTACCTTCCCTGTCATTCTGGCCATGCCTTTGAGTCACTGGTAAAGGCAGCTGGCCCTGGGCCGTGCTCAGGTGCAGGGAGAGATGCTTGTGCAGTGAAGAAACCAGACCACTCTGTCCCTGCAGCGTGACAGACGAGCCAGAGCCTCGCTGTTAGGCATAGGAAGCAAACAACAACTCAGGAGGAAAACAGAGTTATGAAGGGGCTCACTCAGTTCACATCACTGCCCTCAACTAGAAGCCTCTCCTGAGCCCTGCAAACTAGGAGACACAGTCCCAGGCATGCAGGCAGGAGGGCGCATACCTAGGCAGCTGCAGTAGCACCAGCTCTGCTGCTTTCCCAGGGCTGCTAGAGTGAGGGTGAGGGATGCAAGAGTCATCCCAGGCTGCATTACCACGTGTGGAAGCCACCACAGGCTAGCAGGAATGGTAAGAGGGACAGGGACACATCTCATGCTTTGGGTGACCTGGCCAAGTACAAGGCACCACAGGAAGATGCTGTGGGGCCATCCCTGGGGGAAGCAACTGCTCATCTGCACAGCCTGCCCATGGCTCTGGTCTTTGCTGCTGTTTATCTTTTATATTTTTAGGAAAATCCCAGACAGCAAAGAGAGGATAAAACTGATCTTGGAAACTATTCCAGTGCTTATTTCCCAGGAGCTATATTTAAATTTGCTCTCTTTCTCTTGACCCCACAGGTTAATACCAGCTGTGTGTCAGGGCTGCTGGCACCTACAAACATCTTTCCAAAAGAAATGTACTTATACTGGAATGAGAGGGTTTTTTTTAAAAAAAAAACAAAACAAAACAAAATGGAACACACTCAAAGACCCAAACCCACAAACAAACAAACCAAATCCAAATGAACAAAAAACCAAACCAAACCAAACCAAAACCCACCAAAAAAAAAAAAAACAAACCCAACCAAAACCCAAACCCAAAACTCCAAGCAAGCAAAAATCACACAAGAGAAAGACCCCAACACTTTCCTGTTTTGATTCGGGGTTATTTGTTTGTTGCCTTTTTTTCCCCACCAGGTACCAAAGAGTGCCACGCTACAGCTTGTTCTACGTGGGTAAGGGAGGAAGAAGTATTTAGGCTAATTATTTGCAGCAGTGAGATATTAGAAATGCTGCTGTCATGTCTAAACCTGACATGCTGCTGGACTGGTCACTTTCATGAGAGCAGAGCTTCTGCAAAATGTTTGCTTTTGAGACAAAGCCTTAACTTATCTCAGCAGTGCCCATTTAGTTTCTGCAGCTTCCCCACAGGGCAAGGAAAAATTCTGCTCCAGGGCCATCCACCCCCAGTCCCCAGTGCTGAAGTCACTGGTGGGAACTCAGCTGTGACCTGCTTGGTTCTTGCTGGGGATCACAGGACCTTGTGGTCATTGGGAAAGGCAAAAACTCAGCTGAGGAGCCACCCTGCTTCCCAAAGGGACTCCATTCCCCCTTTGCACTCAAAGGAGCTGGAAGCAGACACACCACCCTCCAAAAAGAAGAAGCAGGTGGTGCAGCACACCATGATCCCAGGCAAGGTGTCCTCCAGCTGTCCATCAGCAGGAGTGGGTGAGGGACATTCATGCAATTGCAGCCCCAAGAGCAGTCCTACTGACTCTGCAGAAGGCTGGTGACTACTTGGGTACATCTCCCAGAGCTGCAGCTGGGCAGAGTTTGCTGTGGGCTCCTGCCTGGTGCTGCTCCCAGGGAAATGACATCTCTCACCCCACTAGATGCAATACTTCAAAATAGAAAGACTCATTAATCTCCACAGTGGAAACCCTTCAAGACATACCCTGGGGTGCAGAGGAGACTATCCTCTACACTGTCTGCATTTCTCCCTTTGGGGGCATTTTTGAGCAGCACAGACATGCACACCTGGATGACAACTACATGCTCAGCACAGACACCCAGGGACGTGGGCACATCCAGGCATGCAGCTGCTGGCAAAGCCACGTGGGCTGCTGCACACTAGCCACACTGATCCCCTAATTGGATTAGGGCTCTAGCATGGGCATCAATTTGCTCCAAGCATCAGGCTCTCCTAATATCGCAGCCTATTCAAGAATCTCCTGCACCAGAAGGGATGTTTGAATGGAGCTATGGGGAAATGCAGCTGCTCCAGGGCCTGCAGGACATGTGTGTAGCACAGCATTAAAGGTGAGACAGCAAAGAAGAGGCAGAGAAAATGTGCCAGTGCTCTGGGCTGTGGAGGAGAGCCATGGTCTGGAAATGCCCCTGAGGCCCACCCTGGAAGCTGTGGGCTGGTCAAGGATAAGTGCCACCTGCTCACACTCAGCTCTTCAGATCCTGTGGTGCCTACAGGTGAGAGGAGCACACAGGCCTCACAGCGTGAGGCAGCTTTCTGGGTGCATCACCCTTCCCTCTGCCCTACCTGCTTTGTCAGCCTGTTTCACAACATGAAAACCGAGCAAGTGCAAGACAAAGGTGATAACATGGATGTCATGGAGATGAAGTGCAGAGAGCTCCTCTCTTCCTAAGCCCTTGGGTTCTGGCTGCCCTTTGATTTCTCCTGTGAGTAAAGAGGAGCTGACTCCATCCTGTGGACAGATGTATCCCTGTGGCCCTTCTGCCAGCACTGTCAAGAGCAGCTGAGAGAAATCTGAACCAGCCACAGCATCTAGGACAGAAACCTCACTGAGTTCTGACCTTTTCCCAAGTTAAGGCCAGCATCACTACCAGCCAAGATCTTCCAGAGGCAGGCCAGGAGATGAAGTAGATGGGTACAAGGCTTCCCTGGCTGAGTGCATTGGAAGAAGCTCACCACCTTCACCCAGTGGATGATGAATGGGAGGAAGGTTTTGCTGCCAGGGAATTACTGAATCTGATGCTAGCTTACATGACTGGAGCCACCTTCCCACCAGAAGCTGGTTGAAATGATGAGAGGTCCCCTTGCCTGCCCTGCTGCCTGGAACAGTGCCCAGAGACCTCCACCATGTGGCACAGGATGCCTGCATGCCAGGGGAGCCCAGTCCAGGCACACACCAGTCCCTTCCTGCCCTGGCCCTGATTTTCACAGAGGAAAGCCCAGAGACAAGAGCAGGATAGGAGTCAGACATGCTCCAGTAGGTCCCAGTGGATCCACACACCACACTATGGCAGGCCCCAGCTCCAGACCCCACCAGTAAGGAGGTGAGGACACTTTCCTCTGTTATATTTGTTCTTTAAATAAACACATTCTCTGCAAGGCACTGGGTGTAACGGGGCTGGGGCTTAGCACTGATGCTCTGATGCCCTGAGCAAAGCCTCTCTGCAGGACTCAGAGGAGCTAAGGGGCAAGGCAGGGCAGAGCCAAGTACACCATTCTGCAGGGGGAGGAAGCACCGTGTGAGAGCAGAGGGGACTGGGTCCTTCTCGCTTGGCTGCTGTCGTAGTCCTCCCTATAGACACCATGCACCCAGCAGAGTTCAATGTGCTCCTCGTGAGAGGTTTTAGCACCATGCCCAAAGGCACAGCTCATCTGCAAATCCAAACCTGCACAGAGGCAGCAGCACAGGGTCCAGTCTGGGGCTGGATCATGATCCCAGTGACTCCCTAGACCTGTGTGACTTCTCCTGCAGAGCTGGACTAGCTCTGGGCCTGGCTCAGGGCATCTGGAGCCAGCAGTTCATGGCACTAGGACCTGACAGGGAGGAGCAGAGCTAAGCTTCAAGCCTCTCCAGAGTGACCTCCCCACACACTCCTTCCTGCAGCTCTTCTCTCAAGGACATTCCACACGGGTCAGGCTGCCCTGCTCCAGCCAAGGGGGTCACAGAGCAGGGCAGACACAGCTCCCAAGGCTCAGCATGAGCCCAGGTGTGGCTGGTGAAAGTGTCTCTACTCGAACCCACTCTTCAAAGGAGGACCAGGAGACACTGGGGCTGGCACCTCTGGGTTTCTCTCTGCAAAGCAGGACCTGGGGAGCCAAAACTGGTGCAATTTCACTTGTATGGAAAGCTCTGCAGTCACCAAACAGTGCTTCTGCCCCAGCTCTTCCTCCTGTCATCCAGGGCTGTCAGGAGCAGATTTCCATCCTCACAGGCCACTCCAGCTGGTGTCACATCCTATACCCATGGCCAAGTGCTGTCTAAAAGCTGCATGATCACAGCACTGGGGCAGAGTAATGAGGATCCCAGAGAAACCCTCTGGTCAGGGTGCTGTATGCACACCTGGCAGCTGGGACCAGCAGGAACAAGCTTCTCCAGCCCCAGAGGAGAGTCTGCTTGCCTGGGTTTTAGCTGCATGTGTTGCGGCAGGGACTGGGCTGCCTTCCAGCCCCCAGCATAAGCAGGTAACTAGATTACAAGTGCTTGACCAGACACTGCCACCCGGGACAATAAAGGACAGGGAGGAACTGAGGACAGCCTTTTTCACAATGGCTGTGGTACTGCAGGTCAGAGGTCAGCCCCATCCACCTCATCTTCAGTAGCCAAAAGAGAAAGAAAGGGAGGAGAAAGCTTCTTCCAAATCTGACCCTGGAGAGACTGCCAGGGTCTGAGCAGCAACGAACAGCAGAAGAACATTGCCCCCGTCAGACTCTTCCCAATATCACAGCCTTGACTCACAGCAGGACAGCCAGAATCTCCCATCACAACCTCTGATGCTGGGCTATGCCAGGCTGTAGTGAAGCAGTGCCAGAGTTGAAAGTCTCAGGACCAGAGCTAGAGAGTCTTCTTGTCCCAAACCTTCATCTCCAATCCAGTCTAGGCCAAACATCTCAATCTGAGCCCAAAGCCCAGTGCTGGACCAGCAAGAGAAGTAGCACAGACCCAGGGATGTCAGCCAGGTCCAGCCTAGATCACAGATTATAAGACCCTGTCAAAGCGATGAGGCAGGTCCCAGGCCAAGCCAGGAAGTCAGTCTGCTCCTCAGGGCTAGGGCTAGCACCAGGCAGGTCCACAAGGACAAGGCAGGATTGATGCCTCATCAGCCAAAAAGGTGATTAGCAGGTTGACACCAAGACCAAAGTCCCCAGGGTCAGGCACTGCTGTGAATGCACTGGAGCCCAGCTGGAGAAGAGCCTGAAGCCTTGGGCTGTGCAAAGAGGGCCCCTGGTCCCATGACTGTGGGGCCAGGTGAGCTGGTCAGGACCAGTAAAGGCCATTAGTGCTCTCAGGGCTCTGACATTTGCAGTGCCACATCCTGCAAAGCAAAGCTGGAGCATCGTCCCCATTCCTCTGCCACCCTGATGCAGGGCACAACAAGACCCGTGGAGCCCTCAGACCTGGCAGACAGCAGGACCAATGCTGCTGCTCGGCTCTGCCTGCAGGTAGATCTGGGTGATGCAGGAGCAATTCTGAAGTGTGCATTTAGGATCTGGAGAGCAGAGCAGTAATGTAAGCTGTCCTCCCAGTCCCGGCTCAAGGTTGCCATCCCAGGATGCCCACATCACCCACTCTGCAGTGCCAGCTAGGGCCTGGCTGATCCCAAACTGAGGGTCACAGCACTCGCAGGTGGCTCTGGTCCCCAGAAATCATAGAATCATAGAATCATAGAATGGTAAGGTTGGAAGGAGACCTCAAGGATCATCCACTTCCAACCCCCTGCCATAGGCAGGGACACCTCCCACTAGCACAGGTTACTCAAGGCCTCGTCCAACCTGGCCTTGAACACCTCCAGGGAGGGAGCAGCCACAACCTCCCTGGGCAACCTGTTCCAGTGCCTCACCACCCTCACTGTAAAGAACTTACTCCTAACATCCAGTTTAAATCTCCCCTCTGCCAGTTTAAACCCATTGCCCCTTGTCCTGTCATTGCAAGAACTTATAAATAGTCCCTCCTCAGCCTTCCTGTAGCCCCCTTCAGATACTGGAAGGCTACTATAAGGTCTTCTCAAAGCCTTCTCTTCTCCAGGCTGCAGAGCCCCAACTCTCTCAGCCTGTCCTCACAGCAGAGCTGCTGCAGCCCTCTCAGCATCTTGGTGGCCTCCTCTGGACCCGCTCCAACACTTCCATGTCCTTCCTGTGCTGGGGGCTCCAGAACTGCACACAGGACTGCAGGTGGGGTCTGAGGAGAGCAGAGCAAAGGGGCAGAATCCCCTCCCTTGCCCTGCTGCCCACACTGCTCTTGCTGCAGCCCAGCACACAGTTGCTGTCTGGGCTGCACTCACACTGCAGCCTCATCTTGAGCTTTTCATCACCCCAGACCCCCAGGGCCTTTTCCTCAGGGCTGCTCTCAGCCATTCCCCACCCAGCCTGGAGTTGTGCTTGGGATTGTGCCTACCCAGGTGCAGGACCTTACACTTGGCCTTGTTGAATGTCATGAGGTTGGCCTGGGCACAGCTCTGCAGCCTGTCCAGGTCCCTCTGGATGGATCCCTGCCCTCTAGCAAGTCGACTGTGCCACACAGCTTGGTGCCATCTGCACACTTGCTGAGGCTGCACTGATTCCTCTGTCCATGGCACTGACAAAGATGTCAAACAGCATTGGTCCCAGCACTGACCCCCGAGGGAGCCACTTGTCACTGGTCTGCAGGTGGACATTGTGCCCTTGATCACCACTCTCTGTGTGCCACCATCCAGCCAATTCCTTATCCAGCAGTGTTCCACCCATCCAGTCCATGTTTTTCCAGCTTGGTGACCAGGATGCCATGTGGGACAGAGTCAAATGCCTTGCTCAGGTCCAGGTAGATGACATCAATTGCCCTTCCCTTGTCCTGACTTCATCATAAAAAGCCACTAAATTTGTCAGTCAGGATCTGCCCTTGGTGCAGCCATTGCTGGGTACCACCAATCACCTCTGCTTTGTTTTCCATTTGCCTTAGCAGAGCTTTCAGCAGGATCTGCTCCATGACCTTGCCAGGCACAGAGGCGAGACTGACTGCTCTGTAGTTCTCAGGGCCAACCTTTTTTCCCTTCTGGAAGATGGGTGTTATGTTTGCCCTTCTCCAGTCAGCAGGAACTTCACCAGTCTGCCATGACCAATGTTCCCTCAAACTCATCTTGCAGACCAACAACAGCAATATCAAGGTGTAGAACTATTTCACTTTGTGCCATTGAAAGGAGAAAGAGCAGGGAGGTAGAAAAAGGCAGGCCAAGGGGAGGAGCAGCAGAGCAGTCAGATTCCCCTACCCAGCTCCCAGTGCCAGCTCCCAGCAGAGGTGATGGAGCACACCAGGGGAGCTGCCTATCCATGTCCCAAAGAAAGGTTCTGGCATGTCCCTGGGCAAACTTCACTGTCTTGAGCTGGAAACTTTGTGAGACACTTGAATTGATCAAATCCAGGGCCTGGACCCAATGAGTCTTCTATAGGATCTCCTGGAGCTCTTTGTTTAGTTTGGTTCTTGGCTTTGAGAGCTGCAGCAGAAATTGAAAACAGACTGTGGGGAAGAAAAGAGCCTCAGCTTTTAGACAGCTGTCTCTGGCGAGGCTGTTTTTGATTCCAGCCATTCCCCAGGCATGATGCAAGTCTGGCTATAGAAATTTTTTCCCCAGTGGCAGCCACTTAGCAGCAAAGGGTGAAAGTCCAGGAACGGTGCTGAGCAGAGGACCGACAGGTTCTGCCTGCAGACAGCTGGGCTTGCCCGCAGCTCCCGCACCCGCGGGCACCATGTCACAGCAAACCATGTGGGCACCCGGCCAACGGGCTTAGGGATGGCACCCAGGGGTGCAGGGCAGAGCTGCTGGGGTGCAGGACAGGAGGTGCTGGGGTACAGTGCAGGAGATGATGGGGTGCAGGGCAGGGGGTGCTGGGGTACAGTGCAGGAGATGATGGGGTGCAGGACAGGGGGTGCTGGGGTGTAGAGCAGGAGATGCCGGAGGGTAGTCGAGGAGTTCAGGGCAGGGATGCCAAAGGGGGATGCGGGGCCGGGTGTGCAACCCAGAGTGCGAGGAGAGCGGCCACGAGAGGGAGGCAGAGCCCTGTGCTGCGAGGCTGGGGCTGCTGCGGGGTCCGGGCTGGGGGACCACCGCTGCCTGCCCCACCCCAGAGCGCAGCTCCAGCCCCACTGGTTCGGTGGCGTTGCGGGGCTGTGGGCCCCGATAGAGCAGTAGAGAACCTTCTCTGCGGGACGTCAGCCAGCTCCGGTGGTGCCCAAGTGAGGCCGCTGCCCGCCATCCGGGACCTTCGGTTCGTCTGCTGGTCAGGCTGGGGAATAGAGGATGAGCATCTGCGCACACGAGTCACGGCTCAAGCCCTTACGAAGAGCTATTTCCTCCTTTCATGCCAGCTCGCGTGCCAAGGCCATGTCCCACTCCCCATTCGCACCAAAGACATCGGTTGTGGGTGGGACACCCTGCAGGTTAGCAGCAGGACCGAGTAGAGGGGAAAGCTTGGGAAGTCCCTGTAGCTCAGCTGCCATCTGTAACTCAGGGTAGTCCTCTCACTGTGCCTTCCAGAGGGTGGGGGGGAGGAGCTTGCAGGGGTAACCTTTCAATGCCTATGACTGTATGTCCATCCTGCATCAGTGCTTCTAGTTTGGTCCCATGATAGTTGATTAGCACCAGCTGGGGTCACGACGCCATTCCCATCAAGGGTTTCATGCCTGCATGGGCCCAAAAAGCATGGTTAGTGAGCCCCTGATGAAACCCCACCAGCAACAGTGGCTCGTTAGCAGATGGCACGACCCACCAGCCTGAGACAATGTCACACCCTGCAAACATATCTGGCAGGGAAGAGGCAGCTGAAGCGCTGCAGCAGAGGTGTGTTGGCTACCAGGGGCCAGGGCCAGGAAAGCAACTAGAGGAGAGAGGAGATTTAGGGAAGCTCCCTGTGGAGGTGCTTTCAGAATCCCATCATGCCAGGCTGCAGTGTGGGCTTTGCAGTGGCACACAGAACAGTCTCTGTGATACAGATGTGACCCAGGCAGTGACTCGTGACAGTTCAGCGACATTTTAAACAGCAAATTGCCAGCTAACCTAAGACTTTTGAAAGAAAACCTGAAGTCAGCTCAGTGAATTACCACCCTATTGAAAGCCAAAATCAGCCTTTGGAGGGATGCTGCCCAGAGGGTGGCACAGTGGAGTCAGTTCCTGACACTGCCATCATGTCCTACATGCTCTGCCGGGTCAGCGCCTGGCCAGAACTTGTCTGCCTTGTGGCTTTCCAAGAAGACTGCGAGCCCAGAGCTGCCTGCCCTATTTACTGCCTTGAGAAGGGAAGAGGGAGGACAGAGGAATGCCAGCGGGGCCGGAGGACTCGCTCATCCTGCCTGCACCTGCTGTCAGCACTCCCCGGGCGGCCTCGCTGCAGAGCAGCTCTGTGCCCTGCACTTGCCTGCCTCACACCCTCTGCCAACACTCGCTCTCCTGGGCACCCAGCGCTAAGCCTGTGATAAACCAGGCAGCAGTCTCCACTCAAGACATGTCCACTATCTGCTCTGCTGAGGAGGAGGCCTTGCATCCAGCAGCTGCAGTGGGCATGGCTGTGCTGCCCCAAGTGAAAGGCATGCTGCTGGCCAGAGACTCTCGCCCTGACCAGTTTGCTGCACTCTAGCTTTTTTCTTTTCCCCATGCAGGGCAGGCAGCTGACTCCTGCATCCTCATCCCTCAAGCTCTGGGTGCCTTGGTCTGGCTTAATGCCACCAAAATGCATTTGAATCCATCAGAGGCTTCAGTGATGCAGTTGCCGAGTGTGGCCATTGCTCTCTAATGAGCTAGTAAGAGATGGGCAGCAAACCTCTGCCAGTGCGCTGAATGGAGATTGGAAGGGAGCCTGGGAACAGGCACACGCAGAGAGTAATGGAGGGGTGAGATTCTACCTAGCCACAGGCATCTAGAGAAACATCTCAAGTGAGAGAAATGGGCATGGGGGGATTTCCTCCAGGGCTCCTATGACAGCACACAGGCAGATCCAGCCCAGATGCAAGCATGGCTCTGCCAGTCACAAGAGGAGGACTTTTGTGACAAGCAGCAATGCTGCTCAGAGCTGACTTGCTGCACTGAGACACTTAGGAAAGTTTGGAGTGACCAGAGTCAGGACCTGGAGTGCAGGAGGGTGGCCACAATCCCAGAGACACCCAAAAAGTGGCCAGGGCTACAGTAGAAGGGTGAACAGATGGCCCCACTGCAGCGTAGAGCCCGGGGGGACAGCCACCTGAGGCAAGAAGCTCACAGTCCCAGGTTCCCTGCACTGCATGGGAGGGCTTGGCCAAATCCATCTGGCTTAGTTTTGCACACTGCCCACTTCGTGGGTTTATTTTCACACAGATTCCCAGAACACAGAGACAGGCAAGCAAAGTGAGAGCTGAAAGCAAACAGGAAAAAGGCAGGTTCCCTGGACTGCTATTTTTAACACTGCAAACATTACTGTCATTATATTTAGGGGAAAAAAAAAATCAGAGCATTTCCTGCCACCTCTTTTGATACCTTCTGCTATTTCCTTGCAGATGTTTTCAGGGACCAGGGCCCAGAAGGAGGAGATGCAAGATTGGGCTTTTACCACACAGAGCAGCCCAGGGAGGGGAAGGTTGTAGGAGAGGAAAGCTGGCCTGAAGCAGGTGCCCTGTGTGGGGACAGAGAATCAGGCTGTGGACGATGTGCCCAGGTCCAGGCAGAGGGTGCACATCACTGAAGAGCCTTCAAGGTGCCTGTCTAGGAGTTGTAGCTCCTTGGGTGCCATCAAAGGCGGCATAAGAGCGAGTGTAATGTCACAGCACAGGTTTAGGGAGAGAAGTGCAGCAGTCAAGGCTTGAGGCACGTTAGGCTGAGCAGAGCATCCCTGGGCCAAACTGCTGGACAAGGGGCTGGCTGGTCTGCCACAGAGCTTGCACCACTGGTGTCCTCTCATGTCCAGCACCACCTCTGTGATGGGGATCATCCATGAGATTGGTGACAGCAGCAGAAGCAAACTGAGATCCCAAAGCCAGGGTGGTTGATGTCCCCTGGAGTCACAGCCTCTGCACTTGTCACTTCTCTGCTGTGACAGGCTGAAGGGGGTGTTCTGAGCTACTTCTGGCTGCTGTGCATGCTCTCTGTGCCACATTTCTGACATGATCTCCTGCCTCCCCTCTGCTCCCACAACTGTCAGCTCACTGCCGTACTCTCGGGGGCTGCAGTTGGCAAAGTGGTTGCGTAGAGTCCTCACAGAAACCACCCAGAGCATGTTCTGGGTGTCAGGCCAGCAGAGTGGCTTTGTCTGCACAGGAGGCAGACCACACCTCAGCAGGACTGGGGGATGTAAGGAAAACAGGGCTGTGAATGTGAGCAGCTTCTGGCGGTGGTGAACACAGCCAGCCCATGGGGAAACAGAGCTTGTGGCCCTAACTGTGCTGTGCTAGATGTGGTTTCCAGCAAAATCACAGCACAGGGACACCAGAATTTCTCCATATGGCCTGGGGAGCTCGAGGAAAGAGGTGGAGATAATGTGAGAGAAGAGCCATGAGCAGCAAGCACAGCAGCCAAAAGCACCTCAGAACATCCCCTCCAGCCTGGACCATTACCAAGGGCTGGAGAGCATCCTGGCTGCTGCCCATGCACCCACGGCTCTCCACGCTGCTTTGGCAGTACCCATGGGAGATGTCCTTCACTAGGCTTAGCCAAAGCAGAAGTCTGCCCTAGCCACAGTGCCAGGGCTTCTGGGCTGCATTTCCCTTCCTGGAGTCTGGTCCCTGCGAGGAGCTGCTTTGTGAGATGCTCTGGCTGACTGCAAACCAGAGAGGGAAGCCTTGCCAGGAGCAGCTTCTGGGACAAGCTGAGCTACGGTCAGGCTGCCACTGCCATCCTTGGGCACCCATACACAAACAGCCCCACTGCTGGGGCACTCCCTCTCTATGTTTCCCTCTCCAAAGCCCTGCAGCAGGTGGAAATTCAACCACAAAGCATTTTGATTTGAAGACTACTTGAGGATACCCTGCAATTCCCAGTACAGCCCAGCTTGTCCTGCCGGAGGGCAGGAGGCAATCTGCTGCAGCTCTGCCATGAGTTGCTGGGCTTTGTCCCAGGGTGCAGGCAATGGCCGTGGGTGGGAGTCTTGCTCGGTGACCCTCGACAGGAGCTCTTGTTAACCTTCACCTGGGGCTGCAGGGGTCTGGGCGGAGCTCAGGGCACTCACAGCTTTCGCAACACCGTCCTGCCTGCCTGCCCAGGGTGGCTGCAGATGGCCGCGGGGGGGGTCTGCAGCCATCTCACCAGGGCAGGAATGTTCTGTGATGCTCGGCAGGCTCCTTTCACTCAGCCCCAAGGGGAGCTCACCAGCAGCTCCTTGGAGGAGCCATTCCCGGTGGTGTGGTTGGAGCCAGGGAGGGAGTCAGTCTCTGTGCTGGAAACAGAACTGGACCAATTATGCAAGTGGAAAAGGCTTCATGGTGAAAGGGACCAGCCCAGGAGGAACAAAGGCTAATCCAGAACCCGACACAGCCAAGTGAGTCACGAGGCATGGGCTGCCTATTTTCATTTTTTTTTTTTTTTAAATTAAAAAAAAACTTTAGTTAGAAAAGGAGAAACTTCTAGAAGAGTCTCCTCTCCCACAGCCAGGAGGGCTGCAAGGGCAGAGCCCCCTTACAGTCAGGAAGCCAATGGACCCCATTAAAATAAGAATCCAGAAGTTTTCCTGCAGCTGCTACTCAAACATCTCTTGGGAGTGGGGTGGCTGCAACTCACAGCCTCGCCCTGCAAGGTAAAGGTAGGGCTGTCACCACACAAGTTAGAGACATCACCTTCTTTGGTGGGCAGAGCAGCTCATGTGGGAAAGTGAAGCACTTCCCACTCCATCTCCTCCTGCCCCACAGTGCCAGGGCACAGGGAGCTCCCAGCCAGGGGCTCTGCTCATCTTCTGCTGTTCTTGCCTATCTGCAGCTGTGTTTCTGGGGATGTATTCCTGAGAAGTCTGAGTGGTGGGAGACTTTCACCATGAGGTTTCCCTCTCTCTCTGGGGCACAAGGGCTGTGAGAGTCTCATTTTTGTCCCACTTTATGAGAGATCTTCATGGCCCAGGACACCAAGCCTCAACCTCTGCTTGCTTTCTCAGGAGGAAATTCCTGCAATCACCAGCTGGCCACAGGCACCAGCTTTGCAGGGACTTGCTGTAGGGGATCTCACAGGCTGTGCTTCCTCCTCTCTGCTTTTGTGGGTGCAGTTCTCCAAGACCTTCCCATGCTCCTGAGGAGAAAACATCTCCCCCATGTAGATTGACACCAGGTTTGACACAGCTTGGGGTCAACCAGCATAAAGTCTGAGGCAAGATCCCCTCCAGCTCTGTCCCTGCAGTCCTGCAGGTGTCCAGCCCCCTTCCAGTGCCCATGCAGACCTCCTGTCCAGGTTGTGGTGGGTGGCAACCTCAGAAAACCTCCCCACACTGTGGGCACCAGCACAAGCCAGCAGGGTTGTGAAGGGGCAGTATCAGCACTTGCTCTGAGACTGAAGCTCAGAGGAAGCTCAGCCAAGCAGCTCTGTTGCTTTTAATTAGCCTTGGGACATGCATGAGGCAGCCACCTCCCAGTTCCTTCCTGGGGGCCTCTGATTTCATGGCCACCAGTTTGCAATTAGGAAGCCACTGCTTCCTCAGTTGCCACAACAGCAGGTCACCCTGCCCGCGGGCAGCCTGGCGGCAGGGCGAGCGTGCACCCAGCCAAGCACCTTGTACCAATCATCCTGCAGAGCTCACATTCTTGGGCAGTTTATGAGCATTTTGGCTCCTCATATTGATCAGGGCTGGAGCCACAGTAATTACATTCATCAGAAATTATTTCCCCTGATTTGGAGTCATATTTGAGCTGGTGCCTTGCTCCTCTGCTCACCCTCACCCCCAGCAGCTCTCTCTGCATTCTGGCACAGCCTTCCCAGGCAGCATCTCTGCTTTCTGAACCACAGTGAGACCCAGAGGTTTGCTTTTCTCCACTGGCTCCCACACACTCCCCAAAGGTTTCAGCTGTGTCTTTATTGACTTGGCTGAGCTGTGGACAAGAGGAGGTGGTTTATGTGAAGTGCTTGAGAGATGTCTCTGGATGTCTCTGGCATCAGGAAGGGGAAGAGGGGAGGGCTGGGGGCCTGGGACCCCTCCGCCCATGGAGGCACCACTGGCCTCAGCCTTTCTTGTCTTGCTCAGGAGCTGGAAAGCAAGCCCAGCCCTCACTTTATTTCCTGGGCTGAAGGCAGGAAGTGACATTCACTGAAGCCTTTGGCATGAGCCCTGGGGAGTAGCAGCAGGTCCCCTCGCCAACTGGTTTTGGGTAGCAACCAGTCATTTGGGTTTAAGTGCTAGTTGTGAACAAAGTGCTGGTGCAAGACAGATGAACTGGAGCTCTTCTGCCCTCCCCAGAGCAGCCAACCACACTGAGCCCTGCCAACGTGCCCCATGTCTAAGCTGAAAGCCCCTTCCCTCTGTGACCCAGACTTCTGACCACCAAGGGTGCTAACAAGTGCCTGCTGCACATGGTCTTTGGGAAGGCCTCAGCAACAACCAGGAGTCTGTAAGGAAGCTGTGGACAGCACCCAGTGTGGAGATGGCAGCTGAGGAGGATTATCTTTGCCCTAGGTCACTGTGCTGTTCCCACACCATTGCCCTCCCTTCCCTGTTCACAGTTGCAGCAGAGCTCTGAGCTGATCCTGCTGATGGGAAGTCAAGGCCAGCCCTGGGCGGGTGAAGGGCTGTGACATTTGACCTGTGTCACCCAAACCTCTCCCAGCTACAGGCATAACACCAGCTGCTGCATGGGTGCAGCACTTCCATCATCAAAGCTCTTCCCAGAGGGCTGGAAGGAAACACAGACATCACCTAAGCTCTTTTCTAAAGCAGGTCTGGCTGCAGACAAGGTGAGTTTGGCCAGACCTAAGAGCCTCACTGCCCGTCCCTTAACAAATGCCTCAGTTTGCAGCCTATGGGATGCTGTGAGGGATATGGCAGCCACTTGAGAACACGCAGCACCCCTCAGCAAGACAGGAACTGGAAGGAAAACACTGTCTACTTTAGCCCGAAACCACAAGAAAAACAGTCAAACAGAATGAGCAATGCGATCAGGAGACCTCAGTTCACCATGGCAGCTCCATGGAAAATACCAGGGGCCTGTCAGTAACCACAGAAGGCCAGGATCTGGGGGTTGTATCTTGTCTGAAAGACAAAACTTCCAATGAGACCTTTTTCAAACGAGTTCCTGTTTGGTGGTGTTCAATATGAAAAATAAACTCCCAGGGGATCACAATGTTTGATAGGAGATGGTTTCTGGCACTATTTTCCACATACGAATGGCAAGACTCAGCTGGCTGGAGTTTCCAGGCTTTGATTTACAAAAACCTCATTCTTTGGGTTATCAGAATGTTTAATTTAGGGGGACAGTTATGGATTGCTCTTGTTTGGACTGCAGGAAAAAAATAATCCCACAGTTACCGCCCAGGGTCTGCTGTCCGTTAAGGAAAGCGTGGCCCTCTCACAGCAGCTGCTCCAGGGCTGTGCTGTGCTGGTGAGAAGCCCTTCAGCCTGAGTGATGAGATCTTGCCCCAGCTCAGGCTAAGCAAGCCCTTCCCTGGTTGTGATAGTCCATCTGCTCCCTGTGCAATTGCTCAGCTCCTTCCTCTTGGCAGTGTCAGGTTTTGAGACCAGGACCAGCACCGAGTCCCATTTGTCAGTTCTTCTTTCCAATTAATCCTACTTAAAAATGCCTGGGAAATGGTGAAGGATCAGCTTCCCCATCCACAAGACCCTTTGGCCTATGGGGAGGGCAATGCCTGGCTGATGCCTGCTCCCTTGCTGGCCTTGCCATGGTGGCTGGGACCTTGGAGGGGGCAGGTGGTCCCAGATGCAGCCCAGGATTTCTGATGCATTTGCCTGGCCATCAGAATCTGGACACCAGCCCTGAATTCTTTTCTGGCAAGTCACTTGGACAGGCAGCGATGCTAAATACTTTCAGTCTTTCCTAGCCCAGGTCTGGGGTGGAAGCAGTGACCTCAAGATAAAAGATTTCCTGGCCCGCCCCTCGGGATGGTCAGTCCTTCCAGCCTGGCTCCACTGCCCAGTTGAGATGTGACAACCAGAAGGAATAGAAAAGACCAGACAGGCGTGGCAGTGCCCATCGCCACCTCCTCAGCTCTTGCTATTTAAAACTGGAGCCAGATTCATTCTGGTAGAGAACAACTTTCCCATCCTGCCAAAAATGAAGGTATTTCAAAGTTTCCCAAAGCTGGGGTGTTTCCAGAAGTCTCATGAAAAACAGCCAGCAGCCACTCCAAAATGTCCAACAGCTGAGGGAGACCTGAGACATCTTCTTTTTGGCTCAGGGCTCTTGGCTTTTCCAAGCTATGTATCATCTGTCCAGCTTTCCCACAAGCACTGCCCACCCTCCACAGCCAGCCCTGCTCCCCGGCAGCAAGGACGTGAGCCAGATGTACCCAGAAGCAAAGGGGACGTCTGCCCCACCAAGGTCTGGAGCTGGGCTCTCCCTAAACCCATGAATCCACTGCTGACGTGAAGAGAAACAGACCCAGCAAGGACACAGGACAGCCTGGGTCATTCCTCGGCAGAAAGGGACATGCAGACTCGGGTCTGATTTCAGCCAGCGCTGGGCCAGTGCTCAACACGGCACGAAGAAAGGGGAAGGGGCAGAGGGAGAACATGGTCTACACCTACCACAGACAGATGGGATTTCAGCTGAGCAGAGTGCAGAAGGGAGAGCTTTGCAGTGGCATTCAGCGTGGCATAGAGACGAGANAGAGTAACAGCATGAGAAACGCAGAGCACAGCGGGCAGGCTGTCACCAGCCGCGACCCAGCCTGTGCTGCGGAGCTCCTTCGGGGTGCGAGCTCCGGAGAGCAGGGGCTGTAAGGGAGCACTTCCAAAGCGAGCTGCTAATGTGCTGCTCTCCTGCGGCATCACAGCCCCAAACCTGTGCAGGGACTATGGGGCTCTGCTGGGCTCTGCCTTCAGCCTCTGCACCGCCACCCACCACCTGGCATCCGGAGAGCCCGGAGGAGGCAAGCTCAAGCCTTTGACACACATGGAAAAGCCTCCTCAGGAAGGTAGAGTCTAGGTGGAACTTATGGGCACTCCTCCATCTGGCTCCTTTAGGCACCTGTAAGCCCAGCAAGGTACCACCAGAGACTGCCAATGCCATCTGAAGGATGGGTAACTAGTTGGGTGTGTGATGGTGGATTTGGCCCCTNGAGCCAGATTCATTCTGGTAGAGAACAACTTTCCCATCCTGCCAAAAATGAAGGTATTTCAAAGTTTCCCAAAGCTGGGGTGTTTCCAGAAGTCTCATGAAAAACAGCCAGCAGCCACTCCAAAATGTCCAACAGCTGAGGGAGACCTGAGACATCTTCTTTTTGGCTCAGGGCTCTTGGCTTTTCCAAGCTATGTATCATCTGTCCAGCTTTCCCACAAGCACTGCCCACCCTCCACAGCCAGCCCTGCTCCCCGGCAGCAAGGACGTGAGCCAGATGTACCCAGAAGCAAAGGGGACGTCTGCCCCACCAAGGTCTGGAGCTGGGCTCTCCCTAAACCCATGAATCCACTGCTGACGTGAAGAGAAACAGACCCAGCAAGGACACAGGACAGCCTGGGTCATTCCTCGGCAGAAAGGGACATGCAGACTCGGGTCTGATTTCAGCCAGCGCTGGGCCAGTGCTCAACACGGCACGAAGAAAGGGGAAGGGGCAGAGGGAGAACATGGTCTACACCTACCACAGACAGATGGGATTTCAGCTGAGCAGAGTGCAGAAGGGAGAGCTTTGCAGTGGCATTCAGCGTGGCATAGAGACGAGAACAGCTGCCTGCCTGCCTGCCTGCCTGCCGTGGGGACTGACGGGGAGAATTCCTTCATCCCTATAGAAACAGCAGAGCCTGCCAGCGGCTAACTCAAAGGAGATGTCTCCAGATCCCTGTATCAACTATATTCTNTTTCCTGGTGCTGCCACACCACCAGGGTGCTGTCACACCGTCATGGTAATAGCACTTTGCTGCAGTGAAATCTCAGTGACATCAGGTATGCCCCCCACAGCAGTGTCGCTCTTTGTCCCAAGCTGAGGGAGAGGGCAAAGAAGGGGCTCTTGACACAAAGAGCTGAATCTGTACCCAGGAGAGGGCAGGTGTCAGGGGAGTAATCACCAGTGGGCAGTCCTGAGCCCAAGCCTCCTCAGGAGTACTCCACTACCCCTGCAAGGCCTCATCCCTGAGGCTATTGGCTGCCCCCCAGGCTACTCCAGGAGGGCAATGAGAGGGTTTTATTTCCCTTAGCAGCACTGTCACCTGATTTCCAACTGGGAAATGAAGCTGTGCACATTTATCAGGAGTCCCTAATAAACACAAGCCTGAAATGTTTACCTGAACTCCCCGTCCCCCATAGCTTGGCTGACTCAGTGCTTTGGTTTCTCTAGACCTGTCACTCTAGAGGTACCACAGTCACATCTGGAACGTCTAGGTGAGCTGCAGCACCCAAAACAGGGTGGCTGGTGGGAGGACACTGGCTCTGGGGAGCAGAGGAGAGAGCAGCAGCACAATATGTGCCTCCAGCCTTCAATATTGAACCTTTTGGCTTGTGAGGACCAGTTGGTAGGGCCTGAGTCCCTCTGCCAGCAAGGATGGAGCAATGCATGATCCTCACACCTCCCCTGCCATGGGTAGGACTGCCAATGCAGATCTCTGGACCTGCAAGCAGGCTGTGGGTGATGCAGGGAGCTGGGGCTCCAGTGCAAGAGGTGGGGACTCCAGCACTGGGATGAGTGACAGCAGCCTTTGGAAAGGCTTGTGACCTGGCATTGCCACAAGCTGCCATGACCTCATTAGCAGACTGATTTCAGCTAACAAAACAAAACCAAAGCAGAGAACTGGGGTAGTAATGGAAGAGCTCTGACTACACTGTCCTCCCTGCTGAGTTCTGCCTTCCCTGTTCCATGCCCTGGCTTCTAGGCTGTGGCAAGCAGTGGAGCTGAGTGGAGCTGAAGGTGCAGGAGAGGAACAGGGAGATCTTCAGAGCATCCCACATCTGTGTGTGAGACTCAAGCCTTTCCTGTGAGCTCTGAACTCACAAATTCCTCTTCTTACATATTTTGATAAGATCTAGGGATGGGAATGTGCAGAAGGGATTCAGCTTCCTGAAGACCTTGAGATGTTTAATTTTTTCTTTGCAAAGAGCCAGCCTAGAATACTCATCACAAGGCTGTGAGGAAAGCTTGCAAAGGGCAGTAAAGAGCAGTAAAGAATTGGGAGGCAAATTCTGAGCATCCATGTGTCTTCCCTAAAACTGGACTTTAAATTCTTGTGTTTGCTTAAGATGGTCATAATTTTTCAGGAGCTGATTTGGGGGTTATGTGGTCTGAATTCAGCAGTGCTTCTGCAAGAGCCAGAATGCAGTCTGCTCTGCATCACATCCCTGGGGCAATGCAACACAATGTGCATCTAAGGCCTGGCCTCAGCAGCCTCTCTGGGCAGCCATGGCCCCAAGTAGAATGGGAATGCTGTAGCAGCACCACCACCACAACAAATTCCTTTCCTGCTCTTATTGTGACAGAGGATATGAGAGGGAGGCACACCTGGGCTGTCTGGAGAGTTTGTCTGGCAAACTGATGCATCTCGAGTTGCTGGCAATCAAAAGCAAGCCACATGCTGTCCCCAGCAATGGAAGGACAGGATCTTGCCCTTGACATCAGGGCTCTGTACAGCTGGCCCCTCTACAACAGCCTGCCACTTATCAGACTTGGCTTAAAATATAGGGACAGATTCCCTGGTCCTGCTCAGTGCCCTCCAAAACCCAGCAGGAAACTGTCTCATGTCTGGGCAAACCTTAATCAGTAGAAAGAGGCATAGACTCTCCTTCCCAGTTGTAGCTAGCAGCAGGCAGTAGGTTCAGCCCACCAGGCTGGCTCCCTAGCCCCTCTCCCAGGAAAGCAGCCCTTCCCTTCACTCGCCCTCTCGTTGGACAGCACACTCTCACCTTGAGCAGAGTGGAAATGGCAGCTGGAATGTGGGCTGGCAAAGAAAAGAAAGGAAAGAAAACAAAAAGAAAATCTTGAGGCTTGTCCAAATCTACTCATGTTTATATTGGAGCCTGTGAGTGACATCAGAGCAGGGAGAGTATAAACACCAGCAGGACCTGCTCGGGGTTTTAAAACCTGCGCACACGCCACTGCCTCCCAACTGCCCGGGGGCAGCAGCTGAAGCGACAAGAGGAGAGCAGCATGAGGCTCCAAGTGGAGAAGCAGCTCCTCTTCCTCTCTCTTCTCTGTATTTTCTGCAAGGTAAGAGAAATGCTGCCCCTGGAGTGGCTTTAGCCTCGCTCAGGAGAGGTCCTGGCTCTTGCAAAGTCTGGAGCAGGGAGGACTGGGGTGTTAGGAGCCCGGCGGCTAGCGCTGGCCGGCACGGGGGCAGACCTATACTTGGGAGAGAGGTTTGCAACTAAGCAGCAAGGTCTTCATCTCCTTGGGCCAAAGGCATCCGTGTCACGATTCCACGGAGCAGGCAGGAATGACAGTGACACGCTCTGCCCGGTCACCCTGTCTCTGCGGCTCTCCCGGTGCTGTATCCCTGCGGGCAAGCAGCAGCCCGGTAGTAGCGGCTCCTGCAGGCTCCCTGGTACCTGCCTAGGCTCCCGAAGCAGGCGTCCAAGCAGCGAGCGCCAGCCCCGGCGTTACTCAGCTCTCCCTCTTCCCGGGACGCTTGTATAAACCCAATATTTCCAGCAGGATCTGGGGGCTTGTACTGGTTGCTTTTTTTTCTCTCCTGGACTCCGTGTGAAAGTAGCTGCCTGTGCAGAGAACAAGGGAGATGAAAACTCTGGGGTATTTCAGCTCCAAGGTCTTGTGATTGCTGCTTGATTCCAAGGCAGACCTGCAGGCAGGGGCATAGTGGCAGTGTCATGCGTCTTTGACACCTTTCCCAGAGAGCTGAGATCTCTGAGAGGAGACACACTGTCAGCTAAAGACGAGTTAATTACAAGGAACAGGGAGAAGTGAATTAATGCAGCTGGCTTAGCTAAAACATTGATTGGTAATAGCAGCCTCCTGAAAGATGAAAAATGCCCTTGGCTGCCTGAGCAAAGCTGTAGCAGAGAAATTACTCCTCCCCCAGACACTTGTGCCTGGAGAGTCACCAAAAGCCCTCATGCCTCCAGCCCAAACCTGGCCACCACGGACAGTCCTCCAGTCCCTGCCACGCATCTCTGGTTTCTGTCCCACTCGCAATGCTGCTGACTGATAAAAGCAGAACAGCATCCAGATTGCCCAGCCCACATGGAATTAATGTTGTCTCCTGGAACTGCCGTTTCTACAGCCCCATATAAACCACCTGAACTGCTGTTAGTGGGGAACGGATAGGACACCAGTACCCACCTTTTCTAACTGGCTGTGATGTTACTGGAAGAAACTAAAAGAGAAAGAAAAGTGGTATCTGAAATCCACATGGTCCAGCTGAACCCATTGATCTCTCAGCAGTGTGTGGGACCAGCACAGGGCTGAATCACAAAATGTTAGAGGTTGGAAGGGACCTCCAGAGATCATCCAGTCCAACCCCCCTGCCAAAGCAGGCTCACCCAGGGTAATTTGCACAGGAATGCGTCCAGGAGGGCTTTGAAAGCCTGCAGAGAAGGAGACTCCACAACCTCTCTGGGCAGCCTGCTCCAGGGCTCTGTCACCCTCACTGTAAAGAAGTTTCTCCTTATGCTGAGGTGAAACCTTCCCTGTTCCAGTTTGTATCCATTGCTCCTTGGCTTATTGCTGTACATCACCGAAAAGAGCCTGGCCCCCTCCACTTGACACCCACCCCTCAGCTATTGATAGACATTGATCAGATCCCCTCTCAGCCTTCTCTTCTCCAGACTAAACAGCCCCAGGGCTCTCAGTCTCTCTCCATAGGGAAGATGCTCAAGTCCCACAGTCATCCTCACAGCTCTCCACTGGACTCTCTCTAGCAGGGCTCTCTTCTGCCTCTCTTGAACTGGGGAACCCCAAGCTGGACACAGTATTCCAGGTATGGCCTCAGCAGGGCAGAATAGAGGGGGAGAAGAACCTCCCCAGTCCTGCTGGCCACGCTTTCCTTGCTGCTCCTCAGAATGCCATTGGCTCTCTTGGCTACAAGGGCACATAGCTGGCCCATGCAGAATTTGCTGCCCACCAGCACTCCAAGGTCTTTCTCTATGAAGCTACTTTCCAGCAGGGCAGCCACATCCTGTGCTGGTGCCAGGGCCAGATGCAGGGACCTGCACTTGTCCTTATTGAACTTCATGTGGTTAGCCTTTATCCAGCTCCCAGCCTGCCCAGATCTCGTTGGGTGGCAGCTCAGTCTGAGGGGCATCTGCACCACTCCAGTTTTGTATCATCAGTGAACTTGCTGAGGGTGCACTCAGTGCCCTCATCCAGGTCATTGATAAAGACACTGAACAAAACTGGACCCAGTACTGATCTGTGGGGAACACCACTGGCTACAGGCCAGTGTTTTGGCTGCATGTCTGATGAAGTGTTGCCAGTGTTGCAGGTGCTGGCTGTGCAGCTGGTCGTGTGGCAGGGCTCCTGGAGAGCTGCTCGGAGCTGCTGCGGGAGGCTCACAAATGAGCAGACACTGCCAGGCCAGCATGGGCAGAGCGTTTGCTTCCAAACCACAGAGCCAAATTTCTTGGTTTCAGGGCTGCTGTGCAGCAGTCTGTCAGGTACAACAGGACAGGAGCACAAGGACTACCAGGGCGACTGTGCAAGCAGAAGGAGCTGTGGGTACAACACCAACCTGCCTGGGCCAGCTCCTGCAGGCACAGCCCAGGCAAACAGCCATGGTGCACAGCCCTGCCAAAACGATTGCTTGGTGTGGCTGGGAGGGGAAATGTAGCTCCCAGTCCTCAAAAACATGTCCCTCTCAGGGCTCCTCACCCCGTGTCCCTGGCCAGGCAGAGGATGCTATACCAGGGACAGGCAAAGGCAGCTGGACCAGAGAGAATAACAGAATCATAGAATTGTTTCAGTTGGAAAAGACCTCTAAGACCATTGAGTCCAACCTTCAACCTAACACCACCATGGTCACTAAACTACGTCCCCAAGTGCTGTGTCTGCACATCTTTTGAACACCTCCACCACCTCCCTGGGCAGCCTGTTCCAACACTGATGGAGCACAGCAGTGAGGTTTGCTCAGCTTCAGCTCCCCCACTGCCCAGGTAATGCCCTGTTTCTTGTCAGGAACGAGAGCTGTTTGAGATTGAGGGCACAGCAGCTTGCTCCAAACACCATGTGCATTCAGCCCCTGCAAAGCCACATCTCCAGCTGGACACAACCTGCTGCCTTGGTGGCAGGCATGGGCCAGGCTGCTTTCTCTCCCTCCCTACTGGTTGCATAAAGCAGTGTATGACTGCTTCCAGGGCTGCCAGCCCTGTTAACAGACCACAACTGCCTGGATTTGTTCACCTTGTGGATCCACTCTCCTCTTGTGTAGTCCAAGCAGTGGTGCGCTTAAATTCCCATCCTACAGGGTGTTGAGCATCCTTGATCCTCGCTAGCTTTCCACAGGCACCCATCACACTGTGCCCTAAGGTGACAGTAGCTTTCCAGGCTGCTTCGCTGTATCCTTGTGGATCTGCAGAGTCTCCCTCCACCAAAAGTCTGCCCCCGTGATTGAGAGAAGGTTGCCTGCCTGTGCCAGTGGAATAACACTCATTGGCCAAACCACAACCTGTCTGGGCTTGGTGATGGCTTTGCCTTCACAGGTGTGTGCCCAGCTGTGCAGCAGACCATGCTACTGCCCCTGGGCGCCACCCCACTGCCCCCCTGGGTCTCCCCTGGTCCTGGATGGTTGTGGCTGCTGTAAGATCTGTGCCCGGCGCCTGGGAGAACACTGTGACTTCCTCCACATCTGCGACCAGAGCCAGGGTCTCATCTGCGACTACCACACGGCATCTGCAGGGACAGGAGCCACCTGCAACTGTGAGTATAGGGCTACCTGCTGCTCTGGGATGACTTCTGTCCCCAGGAAGCTCCAGCCAGGGCCCCGGGGAGTGCCAGGGCCCCAGGCAGTGCCAGGCCTCCTGCTGTGGTTAAGGCTCAGAAGCAGCTTTTTGAGGCTGGTGCACACTGCTTGGCAGCAGGGCTTTGCAGCCAGCCCTCATACCACTTCCCAGCTGGGGTTTCAGGATGGATTGAGTGGAGATGGACATGGAGGTCCCAGAGATGCTGCAGTCACCCTGATGGGGCTGGCATCTGGGGGTCCTGCAGAGAAATTTCAGAGAAACTTTTTCTAGCCCAAACAGCTGAACAGGCAGGGTCAGAGCTGAGGGGCAGTGAGTTTCTCACCAACTGGTGAGCTGCTGCTTTGAAAAATAGAGAAGGACTGGAAGTGGAAGCACGAAGAGGGGAAGGTTGAGTGAGGCACATGCTGCTGCAAACCTTTGTCTGCCCCACACACCTCTCAGTCACTTCTCTTGCTCCCTTGTTAAAGAGCTCCTTCATACTAGCCCCATGGCTTTCCCCATCAGTCCCCTCCCCGAGCCACATCTTTCTGTCACTTTATCCCTAACGGGGTCCCTGCCGTCTGCAGTCGAAGACAACGAGGAGGGCTGTGAGGTGCACGGCCGGGTCTATAGAGACGGGGAGGTTTTCCAGCCCAGCTGCAAACTGCAGTGCCGCTGCCTGGACGGGGGCTTCACCTGCGTCCCGCTCTGCCAGGAGGATGTCCGACTGCCCACCCCTGACTGCCCCTACCCACGGCGCGTGGAAATCCCAGGCAAGTGCTGCCCCGAGTGGATCTGTGATGCCCAGGACCAGCATTTCCGTCGGGATGCCGTGGCAGGTAAGATGTGGGACATGCCCGCGCTGGTCTCTGGGAATGGTCCCTTCACCCCAGCTCACAAACTTCACCAGGAGAAGCCTCACTGTCCGCTTTTCCGCCGTGCAGGGCACGCTGTGCAGCACCTGCCTCCAAACACTTCTTTCCCCCTTGTCTCTTTACATCCAGCCCCCGGGGCAGCATCCTCGCTGCTGTCATACCTCTGCCAGGAGTGGAGCACAGAATGGAGTGCCTGCTCTGTCACCTGTGGTGTGGGCTTCTCCACGCGGGTCTCCAATCAGAACCGGTACTGCAGGCTGGAGACTCAGAGACGGCTCTGCATGGCCAGACCCTGCCCAGCTCTGCCCGCAGCATTCCCGGCGGTAAGTGAGAGAGCCTCGGTGATGTTGGTGTCCCTGGGCAACTGCTGTGACCAAAAAAGGGAAATGCCAGCCAACACAAGCCCCACTTACCTGTGGGCACCTTATCACCCCTCCTCAGCCATGAGGTGACCACGTTTCAGGGACAGAGAAGCCATCTTTTGAAACTCACTCTCCACTCTGCCTTTCCAGAGAGGAAGAGGAGGTCGTTTGTAGCCATGCTTACCTCAGTCACATCCCACTGCCAATGCCTCATCCCAGAAAAGAGTCTGGCACGAGCCCATAACACTTGTGGTTTCAGTCGAGATGCAGGATGTGGTCCTTGGGAAACTGAGGAAGAACTGATGGACTTCAGCTGCAAACAAGAGTGGAATTGGAGAACAGGATTCCTGTGTCACCCAGCACCCACCCACCCTATGCACTCTGCTGCCTTGGGTGGGGCTACTGGGCAGCATTCCAGAATTTCTTAGACTGAGTGAAATGGAATACGGAGAAATTCTGCCTTCAATATGAACCCACTCGAGAAACCAGGATTTGGTCCTTCCCTGGATTGGTGGGGCTTTAGGACAGGTGATGCTGCTCCTCCACTGCATCACACATGCAGTGTGGGGGCTGTGAGAGATCCCATCTGGAAGACCGACTCCCCGGAGGGAATCCTCCAGCCCTGGTCCCTGGGGAAGGAGCAAGCACATCAGGCTGCACACCACAGGTCATTCCCGTACCAGACTGAGCAGATCAGCCGCACTCAGCCAACCCACGATATCCACCCTGCGATCCAGCAGCCACATGGCTGGGCATGGGCAGAGGCATCCTCCTCGATGGCAGCTTTAATTCACCTTCCCTGCATCTCTCCAGAACAAACAGGAGCCCTCCCGCTCCTCCTTCCGGGCAAGGCGCTGGCGGTTTGGCCGGGCCGAGGAGCGCAGCGCCGCCGACATTCCGCCCGAGGGTGAAGCGCCGCCCGCCGCGGAGCGGGGAAACGGAGGAACGGAAGCGCGAAGACGAGTCGGGCTGGCTCCCGACGGGCTGGAGCTGCTCCAGCGCTATCGGCTCTGCAGAGTTGTTCCAGCTCTGCCTTTACTTTCTCGCAGCGATGAGAAAATCCTTCTGGTGACAGAAAAACGCGAGCCGAAAGCCCTCTAACGGCCTGGCACAGCGTGCAGAGGGGACACGGACCCCGCGGTGGGACAAAGACCACAGGCGAGGAGCAGCGGTTTAGATGATGTGTGCAGGGGATGGACAGTTCAGGTGTGCGTTTGTGGAACAGCAAATAGAGATGTGCTCGTAGAGGTGTGGAGCTTGCCTGGGCACATCTGTGCAGGGAGATCCCTGATGCTCACGGGCAGCTTGGCTGCTGCAGGAGGGGTCTGACCCAGGACAGGGTGCTTAGAGTCATCTCCATTTGGACTGCTTAGAGTGATGGAAAAAAAAAAAACCAACAACAAAAAAACCCAAACCACCAAAAAACCCCAGTGTGGCCCAAAGCACTGAAAACCATGATGACAGCATGTTATACATTACAGAATATTACATCCTGGATTAAGTGGTGCCCGTTCACTTTTACCCAGCTCTGAAGCTCCGTCTGCTCTGCTGGTGGGTCTGATTCTGGCCAGACTGTGTAGTGCCCAGGCTGTGTAGGACAACCTGGCATGGCACTGGGTGAATTACTGCTGGGTCTGCAGCCCCACAGACCAGGCTGCGCTCTTCCCAGCCTCCCAAAACCCAAAGACCAAATTCTCCCCCTGGAACTCATCCCTCCTCCCACCAGTTTCTCACCCCAGGGAACTACTGAAGAGAGTCCAGTGAAGGCTACAAAGATGCTGAAGGGCCTGGAGCATCTCTGTGGAGAAGAAAGACTGAGAGCCCTGGGGCTGTTGAGCCTGGAGAAGAGCAGTCCCAGAGGGGATCTGATCAATGCTCAGCAAGAGGTAAAGGGTGGAGGTGAGAGGATGGGGCCAGGCTCCTTTCAGTAGTGCCCAGTCACGGGACAAGGGGCAAACCTGCTTGGACATTGTGATCATGGGCAACCTGCTGTGGTTGACCCTGCCTTAGCCGGAGAATAGGGCTGGATGGTCCCCAGAGGTCCCTTCCAACCTCCACCATACTGCATGTGATTCACTGCTCATGCAGTCAAACATTGCTTACAAAGAGAATTGTTAGTGTGATCACCTGGTGCTCTGCCTGAGCACAGATCATTAATGCAGTTTAATATGGGGGATGTGGTGAACCTCTGTCAGGCAGTACAATGTGGAACCACGTGGCCCCATCTGCAGCTCTTGTCAGGTTTTTCTACATCTGCTATGGCCATGCTGGAAAAGGGGTGACATGGGGCTCTTGTAGACTTCCAAACCACTGTGTCCTTTGACTGACATGAGTAAGACATGCTCCGAGTAGTGCGAATCCTGCTTTTAAGACAGTCCTTGTTTGAGCAGGCTGAGACATGGACACTGCGGTTGTGTGAGCTGCTATAAGGGAGTGCTGCTGGGGCTCTTACCCTTCCCAAATCCTGCCCAGCCACCTCTGGGTAATGGTAAAAATCAAAAAGCCACTTCTAAAGCAACAAGCTGCAGTTCTCATCTCAGATAGAAATGACTCAACACACCTCTGCTATAATTTTCTCTTTTTTCCCTGTGAAATGTCATTGCTCCCTGATTCACCAAGCAGAAAACATTTAAATAATAAATTAATGAATCAAAATAAATCAAAGTTATTTCTCCCTAAGAAATAGAATAAGAATAAAGGGAAATCAGCTCTTGTCATATGATTGCCACTCTCACAATATCTGCTCTTTTCTCTAAAGCTTTGCTACCCTAGAAATGTGGGGTTATTGAGGAACACGTTTATCACAGCCTCTGACACTGGGCTTTGCCTTCTCTTGTGGGGCAGCAGATAAAGTCTGCTCTCTACAGGGCATTATGGGCACCTGTACAGATCAAAAACCAACCAAACCAGAAGACAACTCACCCCTGTCCTCAAGGCATACTGACATCTGCACACACGTGCCACATGATTTGACAACCCTTTTCTCAAACCAGTGGTTTGAGAAAAGCTGGTCACAGCTCATTGCAGTGACCACACAGCAGCTGATGGGGGAACTGTGCTAATCCACGAGTACACAACACACACTGATTTTTTCCCCCAAGCCATTCCCATAACTGGTAATTTTTAAAAGCACGGAGTTGCCTGAGAAAGGGCTGGATGAGCCCCTCATCAAAGCTAGACATCTTCAAATACACCCCTGAGCACACAACAACGCTCAGTAAAACTGCAGAGCGAGGCCTTTTTTTTTTTTTTTTTCTTCTGTTAGAGAAAAGCCTTGAACCGGCTGCTGAAAGCCTATCAGAGGTCACGTGTCTCCTGCGCGCGGGAGCTCTCCCAACCCTATGTCCTTGCATTGCCCTGGATGTGCTGGCAGCAGCATTGCTGCCACATGCCAGAGGTGGGCACTGGATGGGAGCACCCCAACATGGGCTGCTCGGGCAGTAGCATCCCTACTGCAAGTGAAATTATGGGTCAAGTGAACTTCTTAAACACACCAGAGAGAGGAGCTGCTCTGCTGTATTGTGCCTCTCGCGCTCCAGGGAGCAAGAAGTGTGGATGGCACCAGCCTGCAGCTGGCCACAGGCAGTGCTCCCCATGCCTGGCCCTGCACCTCTCTTCCCATGGCCAGAGGCATCCATCCCCAAGCCTTCATTTTGGCAATGGAGGAAGTTTTGCCTATGCTGCTGAGAGCAGCTTGTGACCCTCCCTATGACTACAGCAGTCCTTGTGGCCAGCTGTGACCTCTGCCTCAGTTTCCCCAATGGCTGATGCCATGAGACATCTCATACTGCATTCATCTCACTGCACTTCTGCGCCTCCATAAAGCTGCTCTGCAAGTGCCACCCTAACACCCAGCTGCAGGAGCAGCTGGAAAGCATGGAGGGGATGGGGGCAGGAGAAGGGCAGGATGGAGGACTGCTTTCCTGAGGGATGAACACCCATGGGCCCCCTTTTCTGCTGCTGCTTGCTCCAGGAACACAAACTCACCAGATCCTCCGGAAACCTCAGAAACGCCCTATCCTCACCCCATGGAAACAGCTTTTAAGCCTCGCCTCCCTCAGCACAACTGTAGGAGCCAGATGTTATCACATAGGCAGGAAGTGACACACAGCTGTTTATCTGCTCCAGCAGGTGCTTTCTGCAGTCAGCACAATGATGCTCACAACGAGCCCCTACCACCATCCCGTGTCTCAGGCTTCTCTGTATTGGCCCTGACCTGCCCTGCTTGAGCACAATCCAGCAGAGACATTCAGCTGCTCCCGAGGAGGGAAGGGCTATCAGGACGGCTTGGCAGGACTCACCCCCTCCTTCCTCACTGGTAGATATCACCCACTTCCCACCTGTTGCCCTAGGCTAAGACCCGGGAGAGCAGGTGGCCCCGGACTCAGCCCCTCACCTGAAACTGTTTTGCCAAGGTAATTTCCCTGCAGCTTTCCAGGGCAAACTTTCCTTCTGGCTGCTGGTCTATTTGCTTCTGGGTCAGAGATGGAGCTGTTCCTGGTGTCCTTTGAGCAGCAGCACTGCTCAGCACTGCACACAGAGGCTGGCTTCCTTTGGGAGTCCTCTCTGGAGATGTTGGGTTTAGCTCTTGCCCCAGCCTCTCGGTATCTGGGTGAATTCTGGGTGGCATCCCCTGCAACGGGGATAGCAGGAAAGGGAGATCACAGCTTCAGCTTTTCTCACATTGTGCCCCTGCATGGGTCAAAACTGCTCAGAGCAGGGCAGGGGAAGGACTTTTGTACACGTGGTGGGGTGTAGCAGTAGGCAGCAAGAGCAGGTTGGTGCCACAGCAAGGTGCAGTGGACCACCAGGGTCTGGGGTTTGCTGCTGCCTGCACTGGGGACAGGCACTGGCACAGTTCTGCCTGCCAGCACTGCCCATGCCACAGAGAAAGCTACCACCTTACCCTCCTGCTCCTGGCATCTCTGGATGGACAGCATAGTCTGAGCAGCAGGGCCAGCAGAAAGGCCATCAGGGGTCGAAGTGAAGTGGGCTCATGGGGTGCAGGCTTCCAGCCCCTGGGCTGGAGGGCTGGGGGGGTCTCACCCTGAGAGAGTTAGGACAGAAGCAGGCTGGAAGCTTTGGCCCTCATCATCACACGTCTCCCACTTGCTCCGAGTGAGAGCTCCTCTCCCGCCTCCCTGCCCTCCCCAGGCACACAAGAAGCAGCCGGCGGCCTGCAGATCACTGGTGCCCGCCTCAGAATATCTCAAGTGGGCTGGAGCAGGCACGGAGGAAGCAGCGGAAGCCACCAGGCAACTGACGCTGTGTTACAGCAGCCTCACCACATCCTCCCATTGCTTCAGTGGAAAGCCCTGGGCCCTAAACCCCCATCCAGGAGAGCGGAGGTGAGGGCAGCTGCAGCCTGTGCCAGGTAATGCAGTAGTGCCAGCTCTGGGTGTGGCACTGCCAGTGCCACCCCACTCCTGTCACCACTTCACAAGCCACCAGCACCACTCCAGGAACAGCCGCCCTGCTGCATGTCCCATGGCCACAGAGGATCTGGCCCTATTGCCCAGCAATGGCAGCAGGACCTCGTGCCCCGTGGATGCCACCTTTGCTCAGTGGTTCTTGCCCACTGTTTACCTGGTGGTGATCCCCGTGGGGCTGGCAGGGAATGGGCTGGGGCTGTGCCACCTCTGCCTCAGGATTTGGCATGGCAGCCGCCACCCTCTTGGGCTGCTGGTGGGCAACCTGGGCCTGGCCGACCTGCTGTATGTCAGCACACTGCCTTTCCTCGTCAGCTACTACTTGCGGGGCAGAGTGTGGCTCTTTGGGCACAGCTGGTGCCGGCTCACCCGGGGCCTCTTCCACCTCAACCTCTACGCCAGCATCAGCTTCCTCACCTGCATCAGTGTCCATCGCTACCTGGGCATCGTGCACCCACTGAAGGCACGGGGCAGGTGCCAGGCTGTGACCTCCTCGGCATGGCTCAGCGGGCTGCTCTGGGTGTGGGTTGCTGTGCAGGTTGCTCCAGATTTTGCCTTCAGCAAGATGGATGACAAGGGGGTGCAGTGCCATGACACAACAGGACACGAGAGCTTGGGCATTTACCTGCCATACACCACAGCCGTCACCGTCACCGGCTTTGTCATCCCCTTCCTCATCATCGTCGGATGCTACTGCCACGTGGTGGTGGTGCTCTGCAGAAACGACACCGTGGACCTCAGCCTCAGAAGAAGAAGCATCAGACTGGTGATTCTCGTCATGGTCCTCTTCTCCGTCTGCTTCCTCCCCTACCATGTCTTCAGAAACCTCAATTTGTTGTCTCGAGGCTGGCAGCTGCAGGGGTCCTGCACACAGGCTGCAAAGAACATCTACATTTCCTACCAGGTGAGCCGGGGCCTGGCCAGCCTCAACAGCGCCCTCAACCCCCTACTCTACCTGACGACCAGCGAGGACTGCATGTCTTGTGTGAGGACCATCTGTGAAAGTGGCAGCCAGTCCCTCGGGTCCACCTTCAGGAGGAAAACCTCTCGCCAGGGGGATGAAAGGAAGCTGAGCATCATTCCTCATGAGGAGGAGGCTTCTGATAAGCTCTGAGCTACCCAAAGCCTCTTCCAAAGGATGCATCACTCCAGTTTGTGCCTGGCCCTTTCTCAGGAGCAGCCCCCTCCGCCTTGCTACCTGGTCTTCAAAGGGATGGTGACTGCAGCATCACTGGCTCCAATCTGACACAAGGGGTAGACAAAGCCATCAGAGAGTAAACTGGGACCAAGTTTTAGAAGAAACCTGCTCAACCCAACCCTTTTGCCTACAGAATGCCTGGAGATGGAAAAAGATGAGCATTGTGTTTACTCCTGTCCTGAAGTATTTCCCAGTCCAGTCTCCAGGGCAGTGGTCTGAGCTGGTTAACAACTCCCAGGCTCCCTGGCTGCTCATCAAGCTCCTCAGGGAGTGAGGGACGGGGATGAATGATGCCTTGATGCCTTGTCCCCACCACTGCATTTTCTCTCCCTCTCTCAACATGTGTTTGAGACAGGATTCTGTCCTTCTGCTAAGGAGGGAGCATTGGTAATGAACTACCTGTGCCACAGGACAGCTGAGATGGTGAAATGCAGGGGAGAGGAAGTGCTGTGGGGATGGAAACAGCCACAAAAAATACCAGGTTTAAATAGGAGACTAAGCTGTGTCTGGGTTAGCTGTTCCCAGGTGACTGGGGGGCTGCAGGACATGTGCCCACATGCTCTGCAGAAACAAAAAGGGTATCAGCATTACTCACTCTCTTTGGGAAGAGTGTGCAGCAGCCAGCAGCAGACTGGCATTGCAGAGGTTCTGCTGGTTGTTGGGTTTCTTTGCCAGGTGAATGACTACAGTAGCCTGAACCGCTGCTGTCAGCGGACAAATCCCAGGAGGGTTCTGAGCTCTTCAGGTGGGTGGTTGCCTCTTACTCTTGCATCCAGTCTTGTGAGGGAATCAGACTCGTCTGTTAAAAACGAGATGTGAAAGAAGAGCAGCAGTGCTGGTCTGAAGGCTGTGAAGGCAGGGGGGCAGTCCATCTCTGCTCTTTGGCGGGGGCTGTGGCGATCTCTGCTTCGGGGGGAGCAGAAGCTCCCATGCAGCACTTGGGGTTTTGCTCTTGGTGTTCCCCACCACAAGCAGCTTGAGTGTTTGAGTCTTTGTGGAAGGAGCGATGTTATTTGCATCAGCAGACCTTGCAGTTCCACTGAAGGAAGAGAACTGAGTTAAAATCGGCTTGCTCTGGGAAAGTGCTGACCCACAGCTGTTGTGCTTTTTGGACCAGAGCCCAGTAACTAGCACAGCCATCTGCTCCCTGCATGGACCCACCTCTGCTGCTGCTCAGAGGGACCCACGACGGTCTTCAGACAGAATTAATATGTGTAAAGTGCGAATAACCACCAACTGCTCCCAGCCGAGCTGCCTGGCTGCTTCCAGGGCACCGCAGGAGTGCAGGGGCCAGCTGGCCTGCAGGCTGCAGTAGGGGCCTGCCACTGCCTGCCACCGGTTTCACAGGGCTCTGCAGACAGGGAGCTGCCAGGAGAGCCTGGGTGGTGAGACTGCAGGCACCCAGCCAAGAGCAGTGCTGGGCCAGGCAGGCTGTGAGGTAGGTCCCCAGAGTCTGCTCAGCACCAGGCAGGGGTCCAGAGAAGCCCTGAAACTTTCAGCTCCCGCCTTAGCCAGAGGAAGCCAGAAGACAAAGCTCCCTGACAAGCTGTCGGTCTGTCTCCGCAGTAGGTGAGATCTTTGAGACATTAGGAGAAGGTCTGGCCTCTGCTGCTCAGATCTGGGACTCTCCAGAGCCCTGAGCCCTGCTCCTCCTTCCCTGAAAAATGCTCATGCCTCCGAAAGCTGCTCAGATGTTTATGCTCACGCATGGATCCCATCCAAGATGCTGCAGCTACCCACAGAACCGCCCTCGACTCCCCACATCCTTGGGATCTGCAGCAGCGCATCACTTGCACCCATTTGGAAAGTGATGGATTGAGTGAAGCATCCCTGACCCCCAGGAGGCAGCACAGTATACGAAGTGTCAGCAACCTCTGCCCTCACCCCTGCATCCCTGTGCCCACCTCTGCCGTCTCCAGTGCCCCCTCACGTCATTGTTAATGATGATTTAAAGATTTGTATCCCGGAAGCATCTCGCAGCCCCAGGGATGGTTGCAGCATTAATCTGCTCATTTTTCTCTGTCCTGCAGCTCTCAAATCAGCAAAAGCCATTAAAAGTCTGCATGTTGGGCTGATGCCCCTGAGATATTGGGGGGCTTGTAGCTCTTGCTTTGCAGTTCTCCTGCTTCTCAGATAATGATGTGAACAGAAGGGCTGAGCTCCTGCCCCTTATTAGCTGAGTGAGTAATTAAGGGCCATCTGCTGGCACATGAGCCTACATGGCTGGTGTTTCATCAGGTGGTGAAGCAGCAAAGCAGCTCTCCTTCTTCCAGCCTTCACCATCAAGGCAAAGAGCAGCCACTGCCTCTGTGGGACAGTGTTTGTGCGTGAGGCACTGTTTATTCATGGCCACTGGCAAGAACCTGCTTAAAACGTGTGGGCACTGCTGACCACTCCAAATGTCCCCAGTGGTGGGATCTCACACCTCCAGAGGTGGGATTACCCCTGAAGTAACGAGCATGGGAGTACTCGTGGCATGGGGAGAGGAGGATGTAAGGCATGTTTTGGCAATGGGTGAGGTGACAGGAAAGGTGGGAGCTGCCATATTCCCCATTTTCAGCTCTCAGCAGGACCATGCGCAAGTATTTGCTGCTGGCAGGAAGGTGGTCAGTGCCCACCAGAGTTGCTGTGCTGTGGCTGAATCCTGAACCAGGCATCAGCTTTGATTCCTGGCTGGCACAAGCACAGGGACAAAACCTGAGCAGAAGACCTTCAGCAGTGCCTGAGTCAGCATCCACCTACTCAGGGGTTGCTTTTGAGCGAGCTCCTTTCCTCTGTACTGCAGGGACCTTCCAGCACTGGCAGGTTCCTTTACACAAGCTACACATCCTCATGGGCTGAGGTGGCTCTGCAGGAAAGAATAAATTTGTTTCACTTCATTTGGGCTCCTGGCTTACAATGATCTGAATGTTCTTCTTTCCCTCCCTTGGCTGTCTGTTCTGGAATTGAAGATGCCTGAAGTCAGGCGAGAGGGATCCCACCTGCACTGTCTGCTTTTCCCATAGACTCTCTGGCACAGCAAAGCAGAGCAAGGAACTTGTCTCAAATCCAGCCTCAGTGCAGACTTTTAACTCCCTTACTCAGATTAGACCCAGCCAACGAACCAAACATGGTAGAAACTCTCCTGAATGACATTAATGGGATTGGGATCAAGCATGGAAAATTGGCAGCATTTCTTGCTCCATTAAATAAACCCCTCATGGTAGAGGGCTTGTAGCAAACAGTTGAGATCTGTTATGATAAATAGAACTTCTGAGCTGACAGCTCTGGGAAGCCACTCAGGCAGCAACAGGAACAGATTCACTGCCACCCTCTTTCCCCAAATGCAAAACTGTCTTGGCATGCAAATTTTCTGTGAGAATAAAATATCACTGTCAGCAGCAGCTAAACACAAAGGACCCGAGTGTTTCATCCTTTATTTCACTTTGCACAGGTTTCTAAAAGGATGTTGTGCTTCCAGGCTCTGTTTCCAGAGGCACCCAGCAAAGCAAGCGGGCCAGGGGCTCCTGTGTGTGAGTAACAGGGAGAGGGAAGAGTTAGGAGTGCTGCAGGAGCTGCAGAGACTCCCTGAGCTCAGCAAAGTCATTGCCAGGCCAAGTTTGTCGGCTGCTGGCTGCGGAGGTACAAAACCTCAGCCCAGTGGAGCAGGAGGATTTTCCCTCCACTGGTGCACACACAGCACACGGTGGGTGATACACAGCCTCTGGTTGAAACAAGGCTCTGACTGAGCTACCCACCTCACTCTTGGAGGGGGGTTGCTACAGCAAATAAAGCCCAGCTTGCAAGCAGGGCGGGTTAAAAACGTGGATTTAGGCATTTGTCACCCTGACAGAGATTTACATGGCCTGAGAGAGTGGGAGCTGCTCGCACAAGGACTGGGGCTGCTGGGGACATCACTGTGGGACTGAGATGGTGCAAAGGGTCAAAAGCTCAGCCAGCTCTGGGACACTGCATCACAGGGCCCCACCTTGCAGGTGTGGCAGCTCCACAGCACTTAAGAGCCCCCAGGCCCAGGCTGTGAAGACTATGCAGTGGAACTGGAGGAGAAGCAGTGTGAGCAGGAGGCTGCCACAGGTCTTGGCTCCCTGTTACTCCAGGCCCCAGGCAGCAGCACTTTGTGGCGCAGCTTTGACGGTGCAGTGTCAGGCTGTAGTGTGCAAACGAAAGGGATGAGTCACTCGGGTCACAGACAAAAAGTCACAGGGTCCTCACCCTCATCGAGAGGCATTCTTTTCTTCAGCAAGACAATTCCATTGCTAAAGCACCTTTGGCCACAGGGACAACAGACCTGCCAGGTTATCCTGTTAACGAAGGACAGCCAGCAGGCTGACAAAAGACAGGGAGGGCGCAATTACTTCAGGTGATCTGAGACAAAAGGGCAAATACTCCTGGGACTGGGTGCCGCTGGTGAAGATGCTTCTAAAAGAGAAAAATGGGAGACTTTGCCTATGCTGTGCAGAGTGATTTGGCATCTGGGAGCCTAACAGCTTGCGAAGAAGAGCAAATCACATAAATAGAATAACATTTAGCACGACTGTGTGAGGCCATCAGTCTAATATTATTCCTGCAGTGCATGCAGTTATAAATAGGAGCTGCTGTGCAGCGTGGGGCCTGGGCACAGGCAGAGCTGGGGAATGCATTTGCAGTTCAGTCCTGCGCAGACTGCAGCTGTGACCTGCATTTGTATGTGCCTCAAAGCAACTATGACTGCAGCTGGTGGGCAGGGATCTGGCCTGGAGGACTCGGTGAGCTCGGCCTTGACAGAGATGTGCCATTTTTCAGACCACTTCTCTAAACATTCCCCAGCAGCAAGCCCTCTGTGCCCTTTGCCACCAGTCAGTGCTGCTCAAGGCAGGGGTCAGCAGGGAGCGGGATGGTGAGAAAGCCCTGGAGCTGCCTGCCGCACCAGGACCTGCACTGCCTTCTCAGCAGCCTGGAAGTAGACTGTAGCTTGAATTTCACCAGACATCTCCATTCTGCCCTGACCAGGAGATGCTCAGGTTGAATCTGACTCCCTAAAGAACCCTTCGTGCCAGAGCACAGCCCAGCCAGCAGGAAATGCTTCTGCTTGTTTGGGCTGATGGGTACAAAGTTTACCCTAAGGAGCATCAGACAGCTCCCAGGCTTCTCATCAGCATCACAGCTCCTCCTCGGAGAGGCCGATTCCAGCCATGCAAAGAACATGTAAGGACAGGAGACAGATTAACACTGTCCTGGCTGCCTTTGCTCTGATGCAGAATTGCTGCTCAGCAGAGGTGGGGGAGAACTCTCAGTTCCATCACTGGAGCCACTACCCCACTGTGCAGGGAGGTGGGGAAGAGCTCTGGCAGGATTGTCAGAGGGTTGAGCCAGAACAGATGTTGCAACAGCACAAGGTGCACAGTGAAGGTGAGGGGCTCCAAGAGCTGAAATATTAGGGACAAGTCTGGGGTTTATCCCACCTGCCCATAGGAATGAGCATGAGCCATCTCTCCACCACTGGATTTTGTGACCACAGCTGGTGGAACTAGTCTCTGAGTGGGCGACTGTCCCTTCTTCCTCCTTGCCAGGTCTCTATTTCGTAGCTCCTCGTTCCCAGATCTACTGCCAGGAGCTCTGGTTAGGCCCATGGGTGTAAACCCATCAGCACAGAAGGCAGAAGGGGCTTTATTTTCCTTTCCCAGTGCCACATGGGTGAGGCGCAGGGGGTGGTTTATGGATGAACCTGAGCAGCATCCTCTACCAGAGGCAGAGTGCAGGAACGAGTGATGGACTTGCAGTCACATCCGCACCTGCAGAACCCAGACCGGGGGACGGTTCCCAACTCTTCCTGCATAAAGGGGGCCGTTGGTAAGCAGTTCTCAAGCCAGAATTCCCCAAACGGTCTTGCCCCGAGTCTGTGGGCTGACCCTGTGTGGAGGTGACCTGGTGGGGGGTGGGGAGGAGTGGTTGTCCGGATGGTCATCATCTCTTGGCACTGCTCAGCACCTCAGCTCCCACACCAGGACAGCCCTGAAAGGTAGGGAATCTCCTGAGCTCCCAGAGCAGCCTCCAGTTTGTTTCCTGATGTAGCTCAGGTGGTTTGCCTGCCTGCAGCAGAGCCTGTGTTAATCTGATTCCCTGCGACTGACGGATTTGGAGTGCTGATGCCCAGAACGGCTGTGATGCCTGTACTGCCCTTTCCTGTGCCCAAGAGTAGGGCTGAAAAGAAGGTGCCAGGGCTGGGCAAGCAGCTGGGCCAGGCACACACAGCTTTGCACTTGCAATTCCAGAGGATATATCTTATTGCCCGATTAATCCTTGCAGAGAGAAGCCTGGAGAGAAGCAACTGGAAAATCTTTGCATATAAACAAGACTTAGTAAAATCTGCAGTTTAGAGGTGGAGGAAGAAATATGTCCTCAACTGGGTCCTGTCAGCGTGAGAGAACACAAATATTTTCGTTTTGTTCTACTCATTCCCCACAGGGAATCTGCTGTGCTCCAGGAATGGCACAGCTGGCAGAACTTTCACAGGGCAATTCACAGCTCCCACGGCTGGGAAATTGCTTCTGGCCCCAAAGCTGGAGCTGCTTCTGGGCAGTGGAGTCTGGGGACTGGGACCAGCCTGTGGAGCACTGCTAGCAGGAAAAGGAAAATGCCTCTTGGTGGGGTCAGACACTGCATTGAAATGAGTTGGAGCCTGGCTGGGAAGCTCAGTCAGCATCTCAGCGCCAGTTCCCTGAGTCTCAGAGACAGCACAGGGAAGGACATTTTGAGTTTTCCTGCTAAATGCACTTTCCACCAGCTGAAGGGCTGAGGCCACTTTATTTCCTACCGAGCTATTTTTAGCATCAAAACAAGCCATTTGCTGTAAACTGTCTGCTTGGGAAGCAAAGCCCTGGGGTGACAGACAAGGCTGTCATGTCTCCCACACCACGAGGTCATGGCCCCGGAGGCTAGCACGTCCAAATCTCACCCCTCTGGTGGTGATGGCTCAGCTCAGCAGTGGGATGGGAGTCACCACTGTTTCTCCATCCAGCAGCCCCAGGTAGGCAGGTACACATGGTGCCAGAGCCGGGATCCAGGAGATGGTGGCAGCTGCCTCCTGCTCCAGCCAGCCTGGGATGCCCTGCAGTGGGACCTGCTGTCCTGCAGTGCCACGGGACCTGGGGACCCAGTTCCTGGAGGTAGATGCCTTTGCCACTGAAGCTACCTACAGAGCTCTTGGTAGGACTGCAGAGCTCACTGGGTGCTACATAGGTTGCAGTGTGCCACCCAGCATGCCAGAGCCCATGGCTCACCATGGGGTGACTCACAGGAACACTGTAGTGCTTCACGACCATTCCGGCCCCTGCAGCAAGGGACTGGACATCAGGACACCCTCTGAAAGAGCCTCACATATTTGTAATTGATTCCCAGCCCCTTTCCCTGCTCCTGCCGTTGACCTTCCTGGCAGCCCCATGGGCTGTGATGCAGGAAAGTCATTTATAGCACCATGACATTGCTATGGTGGGGGCAGAGGCCTGCTCAGGATCAAACCCTGCTCTCCCCTTGGCCGAGGGTTTGATGTGGTTGTGTTTCTATGGTGAGTCTGAGGCTGTGACAGTTTATCTCCAGATTAACCTTCTCAGAGAGTGGAACTCTTCTCCAGACATGTTCCCAAAGCCTCTCTTCTTGGGGTCCAGTGAACCCTCACAGGGAGCAGCCCACTCCAGCACCACCAGCGAGCCTCCCACCTCAGCCCCAATCCAAACTGGTTGCTAATTCAAATTTAACAGACTCTCAGTAAATATTTCCACAAATTATTAAGCAGGGGCATTATTATTTTATGTTATTGTTTTATCCTTAAAGCCAAGATCCTCAAATCAAATAAATGAACCGATCAAAGTGGCTGAGATCAAGAACTTGCTAAAGCAGAGTGGCACCTTTCCCATTTGGTTGTGGTCCAGGCACTTTATGGCAGGTACTTTGTGCCTGGCTGACGTTCAGCTGACAACTTTCCAAGCAAATAAAAAACTTACTAGGCTGAAAATAGAGTTTGTGACCATAAGCTGTCGAGAGCACTGTCAGCATTTCCAGTCCAGGTCTGCTTCATGTACGAGCACCAGAAGATCAGGCTGCTGGGGAGGATGAGGCTGTGCAGCCCCTTGAAGGACCTGTTTTGGGTAGGAAAAGTAACTGGGGAAGGCCCACAAGTGTTAGCTTGGCTAGTACTAGGCAAGATGGTTGAAGACAGTTACAGGTGGAGCTGTGCTCAGCTGCCCTGGGGTTTGAAACCTCCAAGCTGTATCTGTGGTGACCACATGGAACCAAGCTGTATTTGCAACTAGTTCATACCCAACACTTCTTTAACTCTCTTGCCGAGCTTCCAGATTACAACACAGGAAGGTGCATGCAGCCATCTGAGATACAGAGTCAGAGAGGGAGGCAGCAGAGAAATCCCAGAGCTGAGGAAAAGCTGAGGGGTTCCCAAGCCTACAGCAGCCCAGGCATGGCCTGCAGGACAGGGACAAGGTAGCCCTGGCTAGCAGGAGGACATTTTACAGAAAGATTTATGAAGCAAATGCTGCTAAGTCCAGTCTAGATGTGACCAAGGACTTTGCCAACAGAAGAAGACATCACCTTTATCCCTGGCATGGACAGAAGGGCTGGCTTCTGATGCCCAGCTCCACCTGCCCTGGGAGAGCCAAGCAGTGCCTGGAATCCCACTGTCATCTGGGCAGCTACAGCTGGTATCTCAATATCTAATCCTTTTCAGCAATGAACTAATCCATTGCTTTAAAAATACCCTGCGGCATTGGGAGGCTGTAAACTGGGTATTAATCTGGGTATTAAATGGCATTACAGCCACAGCTGTGCCTATACTTCTGCATCTATTTGGTCTTAAAAAAACCCCAAACCAGCAGAGCATGCCAGGATGGTCCTCAAGCCCCTGCAGAGCTGGAGCACTTCACAGCTGAAACCCAAGGAAGGGACTGATGCCTGCCAGAGCCCATCCTTGGCCATCAGCCACCCCTGGGTGGGCAGCATGGTTGGCACTGCATGTCCTGCTGACATTGATCCTTTGCTTGGAGACCAGGAGCTGTCTGTGCAACCCAAGGCAGCACCAATGCCTGAAGCAGCTTGAGCAGAGCTGGGGGGATGCTCCCATCACTCCCCTCCTCCACTGGGTCACGGGACCACCTCGCACAGACCCACACTGCTGGGGAACCCACCCCTTACTTAGCATCTTCCACCTGAGGGAGTTAAGCAGCTTTGCTTATTTCAATCCTTTAAAACTAGAAAATAACTTTTAATAAGTTCCCTGCCAGCCTGGAATTAGTGGATGTGAGCCAATTAAACAGATTAATTAGGCCCTAGTTTAAACACAGATGAGGTTTGACTTTATCTATCACTCTGGGAAGGAAGCAGCTTCTCAAAGTTCACCTCCAAAGGACCAAACAAACAAGCCACATTGGCTCCCAGTCACAAGAACCTTGCACAGAAAGACATCACCTCCACTTTGGTTTTATTTTTGCTCTCCCTCTGCCTCCCCATGCGATAAAAATGAGACATTTAATCCCATAACACAGCTCCTCACTGGAAATCAATGATAAGGCACATTACCCTGCTGGCCTGATCCTGCGGCTCCAGCCTGTCCCTTCTCCAGGAGGGAGGAAGGCAAAGGTTGAACTGAGGGAGCTTCCCAGTAGAAAGAGTGAGACTTCCTTCCTCCTGCTCCAGAGAGGCTGCCATGCACCGCAGTGATGTGACACAATTTGGTCTTGCTCATGCCCCCGTGCTTGCTGCATGCAGGAAGCAGCAGTGTGTAAGCAGCAGGGACACAGCTGACGCCAGCACCATCTGAACTTGGAAGTCTGTGACCCTGTTCAGAACAGGGCTCTGTGTGCCACTGCCACAAGCTCCTGATTCCATCACTGCTGGATTTGTTACTGTGGGGGTTCTCATTGGGAAATGGATCCTGCTACCCTGATTCCTCTGGAGCAGAATTTATTTCACAGGAGCCTGTGACCTGCACAAGGCCAAAGCAAACCCCAAAAGGAGAAACCAGAGATGTTCCAAGCCCTCATAAGGGTGATCAGCAGCTGTTGCATCGTGCCTGTGCTGAATGAGAGCCTTTTCCAATGCTTTCTATAGACAGTATCTCTGTTTCCAGTGAAAAGATTTGTCTGATTCTCTGACCTGTGAAAGTAAGGCCTGTGCCACAAGACACTGCCAGGTGAAGGTTTCTTAAAGGTCAGAGGAAGATCTTGGGGCCAAACAAGGTCAACCCACCACAAGACCCAAAGAGGACAGGGCTAGCACAATCCACTTCAAGAAAGCAGTGAGAGCTGTTCATACTGCAGGGGTGAAAGGGACCCCCACTGCTGCAAGCAGCCCCAGGCACAGGCAAGGTGAGACCCCACGCACATATCTCCCATACCTCCTCCCTATGTAAGCAGTGTCTTGAGAAGGCTGTGCGCTGTCATCTCTGCCCAGGAACTGCTGGCTGTCACTGCAGAGATGCAGTTGGAAACAGGCTGTGGAGGATACTGGAAGCCTGTGACTGTCTAAGTCTGATGTTGCTGCTGAAGGGAACTGTGCGAGTACCTTGTGCCTATCTTCACCTATGGCTGGAGAGCATCTCTCAGGGGGTTGCATGCTTGAACCTGTGCTGGCATGTCGGCCCAGCATCTGCAGAGACTGTCTGGCTATGGACAGCAGGATAATGCTCCAAATATTACCTGGGGACCCCAAATTTTCACTTGTGGAACACTGGAATCCCCAAATCTCTCCTGAAAGATGTGATAGGCACATGCTAATGCAATCACCATAAGATCTCCTTCCTCTGTAAAGGAACCAGCAGCAGCTCAGTTAGCAGCACTGTGTCTCGTCTCCGAGGTGGAATGTCATTGCTGACCAGTGGAAAAAAATTGCCAGCAGCTGCTCGGCAGCAGATGAAGTGCATCTTCTCTAGCAGGCAGCCCTCGCCTTGCTCTGGGTCTGAAGGTCTGACAGCATGCCAGTGCTGAAGTGACACCACGGAGAACATAAACCAGACACATTCCTCCAGCAAAGGCTTTGCGGTGTGATTTAGGAGGCTGCAAATGCTACAACGTTGAGCAGCAACTCACCGACAGCTTGTGCTGCTGGATGCTGGAGCCTCTGGTTTTAATTCAATAACAACTTTCACTAATGGTGCTTGAAACAGAGGCTCAGAAGGGAGAAGGGATGTGGCAAGTGGCCAGGGCAAAAAAGAGTTCATGCTCACGGCGAGAAAGGGCCCCGTGTCCCCTCTGCTGACCATGGAAGAGCAGAGGACAGGGCTGAAGGGGCGCCAGAGGGCATCAAGCCTTCCCCTGCTCCGGGAGAGCATCGGCTGCAGCCAGAGTGCCCAGCAGACGTCTGGACATCTGCTCCTCTTGTTTGCCAAGTCCTCTAGGGATGGGACTGCCACAGCCTTCCCAAACCATTCTGGTGTTTCGCTCTTTTTAAGGTTAGAAGTTTTCCCTATGCCAAATTCAAGGCTCCGTTGCTGCAATTAGAACCCTGAGCATCATCTTCTGTAGAGAGAGGTGAGCTGGAGCAGAGGGATGCCACCCTTCGTGCTGCTTTGTTTTCCTTTTTTGTTTTACTCCAAGTCAAAAGGAGAGCTTGTTTCTCAAGGACAGCATCTCCTGCAGCTCACAACTGCAAGCAGTAGCTCTCTATGTTTAAAAGTGAAACCTGAGGGTTACAGAAAAGCTCAATAAACCAGTACTGAGGAGCAGGATCTTCTCTTTGTGGGCTCTGCTTCCTCCAAGGGTTCATTTTCCTGCTCATCTGGGCTATCCACAGTGCCTTGGTGTAGGGAGGTCCCACTCACTGCCCCCATGGCAGCGCCACGCTGGTGGCTTCGTGTCCTTCCATGCCTGCAGCATCATGCCACAGAAATAAGCAGAAACACTGAGCCTGGTGATTTTGCTCCTTTCTGCTCTCCCAAAGCAGCACTGGACACAACGGCCCAGGCCACCTGCTCTGGCGGGTGGCTGGGTAAAGCAAAGAGAACAGAGAACACCACGGTGTGTTCCTCACTGACCTGGACTGATGTGGTACCTCTGTGCCCAGAGCCCAGTAGAAGAATGGCTGCCCACACAACGATGGTACCATGGGACTGTGGCAGCAGCAGCGGCAGCACACACCCCCTAAAAGTCCCTGCTTTTGAGCAGAGCAGAAAGGGCACTGGCGCACAAAGTTCCTTCAGCCTAGGAGCATGCAGCTGGTTTTACCTTTGGGGAAAGGGACCACGACCAATGTCACCAGCATGGGATGGAGCACGGCCTGCTGAGGGTTCACCTGCCGTGTGGGACTGCCAGCTCCGTCCGAGGGCTGCCTGGCAGGATGGGTGCAGGGTGTGCAGATACTAATGCAAACGGGAACTGATATCGGTACCCAGAGCAGCTAGTGCCCGGGGAACCAATGTCCGGTGCCCACAGGAGCCGGTGCCCAATGCAGCCAGTGCCCGAAGAAAGCGGTGTGCAGTGCCCGGGCATTCAGTGCCGGGAGCAGCCGGCACACGCTGCCCGCAGGTGAAGGTTAGCGGTGCCCCAGGAGTCGGTGCCTGCAGCCGGCGGTGCACAGTGCCCGGGACCCGCTGCGGGCAGGGGGCGGTGCGCGGTGCCCGGGACTCGCTGCGCGCAGGGGGCGGTGCGCGGGGGCTGCGCGGCGGGGGGCGGCAGGCGCAGGGCCATGCGGAGCCCAGGCTGAGGCGCCGGCGGTCGCCCCTCGCCATGAAGCGGCAGAACCTGCGCACGGCCGCGCTCATCCTCTGCATCTTCTCCTACCTGCTGGTGGGAGCCGCCGTCTTCGATGCGCTGGAGTCGGAGGCGGAGAGCGGCCGCAAGCGGCTGCTGGAGCAGAAGCGTGGGGAGCTGCGCAGGAAGTATCGCTTCTCCGCCGACGACTACCGGGAGCTGGAGCGCCTGGTGCTGCAGGCCGAGCCGCACCGCGCCGGGCGCCAGTGGAAGTTCGCCGGCTCCTTCTACTTCGCCATCACGGTCATCACCACCATCGGTGAGTGCTGGCACCTGGACTGTGTTCTGTGCCTCTCGTTTCCCACATCCCGGCACCTTTCCATCCCCATATCCCTCCGACCTCAAATCCTGGCACCTCTCCACCCTCGCATTCCTGTACCCCATCATCTCAACATGCCTGTGTCCCCGTATCCCTGTACCACATCATGTCCACATCCCTCCATCCCGGCACCTCTGCATCCCCATACCTCTTCATGCCAACTTCCCTCCATCCACATACCTCTGCACCTCCAAACCCTCCCACACCTCCGTCACACCTCTTGGTGCCCCAGCACAGCCCTGGGGAGAGGGTGAGGGGGGTGCTGCCTGCATGGTAGAGGCAGGTCTCACCCTTGCAAGGCTGGGGTATCCCTTCAGGCCATTCCCCAGAGCTGACCCTGTGGGACCCCCAGTGCCCAGCAGTTCAGAAGTAATCCATGGGCAAGACACAGAACTGCTTGCAGGCATCTCTGTGAGAGGCAGTGGCAAAAGCTGATGGGGGTGCAGGAGGACAGAGGTGGGAGCCCTGCCTGCTCTCTGTGCAGTGTTGTAGCCAGCAAGCCATACCGACGAGCTGGGCAAGAACTATTTGCCAGCTCAGAACTCGGCCTGTTTGGCTGCTTGAGACCTGGCTTCAGGAAGCCAGGACAGCCACCAAGTGCCGAATCTGGCTCAGCCTGCAGGGGAACCTGCAGAGGTGGGGGTCTGCTGGCCTGGTGAGGAATGAGTGGCATCAAACCCCCATGTAGACACAGTTACCCAAACCACAGCCCTGTCCCTCGGTCTGCCTGCTTCGGTTCTACAAAAGAATGGAAGCAGATCGAGTGAGGATTGCCTTAGTCCTAGGTGAGCTTGGCCACATGGGAGTTGAGCATTGTTTAATTAATCCACTTTTATTAATCCATGCACCCTAAGCATCATCCTGTGGGGGTAGATGGGCACAGGATCCTGTGCTTGGGTCATTGGTGGTGCTGCGATTTCAGTCTGCAGATGAGGCCTTGAGTGACCTGTACTAGTGGGAGGTGTCCCTGCCTATGGCAGGGGGTTGGAACTGGCTTTGAGGTCCCTTCCAATCTTACCATTCTATGGTTTGGAGTCAGGAACCCTAAGGCTGAACCTGCCCTTCCCCAGCCAACAGCCCCCTCCTCATTCCCTGGGACAGGGCTCAGCCTTACTAAGGGGCTTGGGATGGGTGAAACACATCTGGTAGCTGAAAGCATCATCCCTCAGAAGAAGGGCTGGTGAGATCAGCTGTGCTGCACTCCCAGGGCATGAGAGGTGGCCCTGCCCTGGGGGTCTCCATGTACCCCCACAAGATGCAAGGTGGAGTTTGTGCAGCTGGCAATGCACATGGCTAGCAAACAGCAAGGGTTAGCGCAGGGTTAGCAATGGGCCCCAGCAAGAGGGTAGGATGGATAGTTTCAGGGACAGTCTCCATCATCTTCTGACAGGTTGCAGCTTCATTTCCATCATTGTTCTGTTGACAGCGACAAACAATTACTGCACTTATCACATGTCTCTGCCATAAAGAATTTCAGCCTGGGTGCCATGTTTCCAAAACACTGGCACCTCAGGTCTCCTTCTGTCAGGCTGTGCTCCAGATCTGTTCTGAGGTTAATGTGGCTGTGTTTACTCTAATTCCCTTTGTCATTTCCAAAGCATCACTCAAATGCTCTTTCAGCAATCTCTCTGAGTACAACAACTGTTTTTCCACTTACTGCTCTGTAGATCATTGTTTTTACCTTCTCACTGCTGTCACTGGATTATCTTGCAGCCCAGCACTGGATAATTCCACTGGGTTGTTAAGCTTGGATCTGAGTGGGGGTTTTATGGCCACTGCAGCCTCAGGTCTGCTCTGTGTTCTGTGAAATGTGTCATTGTAGGCATGAACTTTAGCAGCTTTTGATTGTGTGGCTTTAGAACGAGAGCAAGTAGAAACCAGACCCTTCCTGCCCACTTGCACCATGGAGCACAGCATAGTCAAGTGCAACACTGTTCTCAGCCTCCCAGCCATATCCCATTGGAGAGTTTCCTGGAGCAGGAGCCCTGCACAATGTGGTTATCATCCTCTGGGCTTCCCACTGCTCCATACTAATAGCTTCCCTACAAAGTCTTGGAAATCCACTGGCAGCAGAGACAGAGGGAAGCCAAGTCACAGCTGTGAACAAGACTGAGAAATTAAATTAAAAAAAAAATCTTAAAAAGGGAGTTCCCCCATTTCTTTATGCAAAATTCTCATGGTCACCTGGACAAAGTGAACACACAGAGATGTGTTCACCACAGGCCGTGCAAGAGCCGTTCTGCAGCCGTCTTCAGAAAGGGAGTTTCTCATAGAAATTGAAAAGCAAGGCTTGGATGCCCTTCAATGCTCTTACTCCCCACACTGCCTGCCTCCCTGGCACCCAGTTCCTGACTCATCCACTTGGGTCAGAGGCCACTGGTGTCTGTTCAGTCTCTGTAATGAAGTGAGGTGGGCACAGAGTCACTGCGGAAGCCCAGCAGGTCCTGGTGAACACTTCATCACCACTCATGGTGTAATTGTGTACATCCCTGAGTCACAGCTCTGAAACGTGGAGCAAGGTGGGGAAATTAAATCACAGAAGGCATTCAAGGAGAACTTTGTCCTCCTTGAGCTGCTTGTCCCTGGGATGAGGGCTGACAGGGCTGTGCTGCCCTAAGTAACTTCCCTGCATCTAATACAGCATGGCCCCTCTTCCCCAATGGTTCAGCACTGCTTTATGGTCTGAGTAACACTGGAGCAAAGCCGAAGCTGCTCTGCAGAAGTCCTCCCAGGCTTAGCTGCTCCTGTGGGAACTCACCCTATAGCACAGGGGCACTATAGCTCCTACCCAACAGTTCATGCAGCAAATGATCATATAGCCCAAAGGTGCACATGGCACTGGAGGGCTTGGGCTGGAGGGGACAGACAGGTGCCAGGGGGAGTTGATGATGGCCCTGCAAGGGCAGTTTTGGTTACGAGTGGCTGGCTGCATCCCTTCCCACAGGGTGACTTGTCACTGCTAGTTTCTGTCCTCCCTCACCGTGGAAATCACTCAATCCTAGGGCCTAGGGCCCTAGGGCCATCAGGAGGAGACCTTCTCTCTTCAAAAGGCCAAATCAGGTTCTGCCCACATGCAATGTGCCATCATACCAGAGCACGTGTCACCCCGTGCCCTGTTAGCATTGCCTGCAGATCTGTTACCAACTCATTTCCCATTTCCCCCTTATTCTACTACTCCTCTTGGTCCCAGGTAAGCCTTGCTGGAAATCCCAGCAAGACCCTGACACCTGCCTGTCCTCTTCCCTTTGCAGGCTATGGGCACGCTGCCCCAGGCACAGATGCTGGCAAAGTTTTCTGCATGTTCTACGCCATCCTGGGCATCCCCCTGACGCTGGTCATGTTCCAGAGCCTGGGGGAGCGCATGAATACCGTCGTGCGGCTGCTGCTCAAGAAGATCAAGAAGTGTCTGGGCATGAGGACGACCAGCGTCTCCATGGAGAACATGGTCCTGGTTGGCTTCCTGTCCTGCATGGGGACCTTGTGCATCGGCGCTGCAGCCTTCTCTTACTTTGAGGGCTGGACTTTCTTTCATGCCTATTACTACTGCTTCATAACCCTGACCACCATTGGCTTTGGAGACTTCGTGGCTCTGCAGAAGAACGAGGCGCTGCAGAAGAAGCCCCCGTACGTGGCTTTCAGCTTCATGTACATTCTGGTGGGCCTGACGGTCATCGGCGCCTTCCTCAACCTGGTGGTGCTGCGGTTCCTGACGATGAATTCGGAGGACGAGCGGCGAGATGCCGAAGAGCGAGCGTCGCTGAGGAGAGCCCACAACAATGTCCACCTCAGGCCCGCGAGGGACAGTCGGACCAGCAATGCCATTTTCCTGCCCACGGGGGACAGGACGAGCCAGATGAACCTCATCCCCCTGATCCCGGAGGAGGCGGAGCGGCAGCGGCGCCAGTCAGCCCACTCGGCGGCCGCGGTCCGTTCCTTCTGCACCTGCCTGTGCTACAGACCGCGGCTCTGCGGCAGCCCGGTGCCCTCCCACCCCGAGACCCTGAGCTGCCACACCAACCCCGTGTATTACAGCTCCATTTCCTACAAAATCGAAGAGGTGTCCCTGAGCACACGGGCCCCGACTGGCTCCTCCCCAGGGAGCACTTTGTCCTCCGGCAGCCCCCGCTGCCGACACCGCGCCCGGCTGCGCAGGAAATCCATCTAGGGGCACATGCGGAGCCGTGCTCCCTGCTCAAATCTTACCTAGATGACCAACAAGGAACAGAATGTCAGCTCCTTCTTACTGCTCCCATTTCCCTATCCTTCTCCCCTTCCAGCTGGCGGCCGGTCCCACACATGGTCCAGGAGGAGCGTTTAATCCTGCTGAGAAATCCTCTCCCCTTTCTGTTGCACTGAATGGCATCCTTGGTTTTTCTTTGCTTTTTACTCCCATGCAGGTTCCAGCATTTGGGTCTGGCAAGAGGTTCCCCAGTGTGAAGTCCAGCAGCCTCTAGGTTTGCTTTTCCACCTCCCTGCTCCCCAAATGGAGACACTGCTGCCCTCCCACTCTGCCCAGCCTTGGCTGTGTGCCCCTTGCAGCATGGGCTGGACTGCACTTGCTGAGAGGGCATCAGAAGCATAGCCTGTGTTAGTGAGCCTGGCAGGGTTGGAGATCTTTCAGTTGTCTGCTGACACTGGGTGCAGGTAAGTTGGTGCCACAAAGCAGGTGTGCAGCTGGTGGGTGGGCAGGAGGGGACAGGCTGAGGTCCTGCTGCTCAGGATACGGGGACAGCTCCATGTGACTGCACCTCCCCTGGCCAGCCCGCCAGGTCTCAGCTCAGGGTGGTGGCTGGTGCAGTACCACTGGAAGCTGGAGGTGCTCCTCCCCTTACCCACCTGCACACCTTACCTCACTACTGGTAGCTTCTCCAGGCTGAGCTGGCTGGTGGGATGCTGGGCCCCGTTCCCAGGGGAAGCTGAACTCTTCCATCCTCATCATAACCCTGCTCTTTGCTGAGCCTAGACTGTGCCAAGGGCACAGACCCAGGGAGAGCCACCTAAAGTTTGAGGAGGATCATTACCTTCCCTTCGCCCCTCGCCTCCTTCTGGCCACCCAGCAAGCATGCCTGCTCCTCACCTCTTTCCAGTCCCCAGGAGTTCATGGGCTTGTGCTCATGGCTGCTGGGGTGATCAGAGGCAGGTGATCCCATCTTTGTGTGCATTCCTGGCTGGGATGTGGGAGCCACACAGCCCCACCTGGGAGACTCTTTCACCTGTGCTCCCCAATGTGGCCCATGTCCATCCTGTGTTGTCCCCAGGAAAACAGAACAGGGCTCTGACATCAGTAGGAGCTCCACTTCAATTTCCCCCCAGCCCCAATAACAGACGTTTTTCACTCTTAGTTCTATCCAAAACACCCTCTGAGGGGGTTTTCCCAGAGGACAATCCCCTTTTCTCGGTGGGGAAGGCATGCGGAGTGGCAGCATCGGGAAGGCCCCAGGGCAGGCTTTGCTCTCTCCTCTGTTTGTTCTTTGGCAGTTTAATAAAAGGTGAATCCAGTGCTGGTAGTTGGTTATGTGTCACAAGAGGGAGCAGAAAGATGAGCCCCAGCCCTGCCCACTGCAGGCGTACGCCAGGGCTGGCTCTCTTCCACAGGGCGTGGGCAGTGTTTATGCCCAGGGTATTATCCCTGTGGGTGTCTGCTGGGCTGTCTGGGCACTGGAAGCCAGAATGGGGAGGCTATCCCAGAGATAGGAAGCAGCTGCATCTTAGTGCACATTGTGGGACGGTGACTTTGCCCACCCAGCATGGGCATGCCCTGGGGTCCTTCACCCTCCCTGGCCAATGACCTTCACATCAACCACCTTTCTTGTGCTCGGGCTTGCCTGGAGGCAGCTTTGGGCTTTGGTGTCTCCCCAGATCTGCATAGGGAGACTGGGGCTGTCTTGTCCCAGTCTTGACAATGTCAGGGACCTGCGCTTTGAGACAGGCGATGGCCAAGCAGGCCAGCTCAGAGCCTTGCTGCTGGGGCTGGCAGGCAGCACAGCCGTGCTGGGCAAGGCAGGACTGCTGGTCAGGCAAGTGGTTCCTCACCTGGTACCTCTGTTTATGGCATGCTCTCTGTTCTACACCACACTGGAGGCAGAGACAGGACTTGACATCCATTCTTGGGCCACAGCAGCTCCATCCTTCCTGCGCGTGGGCAGCAGAACCCTCATGCAAGATTCTCAGCCCTTTTTGGCCTCAGCCCATCCCTCTGTCCTGTGTGTGGGTAGGGAAGGGAGAGTGACAGAGCGAGGAACATAGCCCTGGGGTGCACAGCCTGGGGCACACAGGCAGGGAGAGTGGTGCAGGCACTGCTGGGCTGGCGTGAGTGGCTGGTTTGAAGGACCTTCACCTAGATGCTCCTGCAGGTCCTGTGAGGTGTGTGGCAGCTCACAGGCAGGAAGGAAAGGGTGTAGAGGCCTCCCACCACCAAAGTGCCCTGGCTGCAGCTCCCCACCCTGCTCAGCCACTGCACCACTTTGCACCCATGGCCCCAGATCAGGATGAGTGAGCTGAGATCTGGAGCAGCTGTGTGAGCCCTGGTTTAAATAGTACAGGGGAGAAGGCAGGGGAGAAAGCAAGCTGCAAGCTTCAAAATCCGCCTGTCAGTGCCACCTCAGCTCCTCCATCGTGGTTTCATGCTCATCTCACCAGCTCGGCCCCCTGGTTGCCATGTCCCATTTCCCCCTGCCCAGCCTCACTAGAGCTGTCAGCCCTTGCCACCAGAGCTGTGCAACAGATGGAGACCTCTTGCCCTTTCCACACTGCACCCAGAACAACCTCTGAGAGGTGAGGATGGAGCCAGCAACTCTCACCCTCCATCTGCACTGATGGAATGAAGCAGCTCTTCAGTTCCTGCACAAGTCAGAGCCCACATGGCATCACCCTGGTGAAACCCACCTCTTCTGGAGTTGGAGGCAGGAGAGGAAGCCCAATCTAGAGGCTTAGCCAGCCTTGCACTGTACCTCTGGATTCAGCCCTGCCAGTACTCAGTGGCTCTTCGTTCATGCCACAGACCTGCTATGCCACGATGCAAAGCTGGCAGAGGTACTGGGGCTGGTGATACATCTGCACCATGGGGCCTGCTGGGGCAGAGGAACCTGCTTGGGTTTCTTGTTGCTTCTGTGCAGGCCAAGCTGCCAGGCACTGCTGCTCGGGAGCTCAGGCTTAGTAACTGCCTGAGGCCTGTCCCTGTTCTGCTTTTGGAAGCTGATGATGGTCTGAGGGTGGCAGATGCTGTTCTTCCCCAGCTGCCATGCTGGGCTGCCCTGATCTCCCAGATACTTGTACTGGTGGAGAAATCTTCCTCCTCCTCATTCCTCTGCCACTGCTTCCCCAGGGGCTGTAGCAGGCGCAGGCGGTGGCAGGGCGGGGCACTGTCCTGATGCCCTGCAGAGGGACTTACAGGCATGAGAAAAACTGAAGAAGTTCTCAGTGAACTGGGACTTTGCATTCCCTCGTCATTCCCATGGGAAAAGGGCTTGCAGCAGGTCCCTGGGGAACACTGCCTGTTCTCACCACCTCTCCCACAGCCCCCCACAACAGGATCCACACTGGAGCCCCCAGACACTTCCCATTCAACAGCTTGCAGGTCAAGGCCATCCAGGGCTAGGCAGCAGCTCCACATCCAGGGACACCCACGGGTCTCCTTCCTGAGGATCCCCCAGATCCCTCTGCACCCACACTGCCTCTTAGTATTCCAAACAGCCTGGGCAAGGGTAGGATTTTCTGCCAGCAATATTTTCACCTCCAAGGTCTCGGTCAACCTTGAATAGCCAGTGCAGACCACAAAAGGTCTTGGGAAGAGAACAGAAGGCCTCTGGTTGAGGTAGCAAGCAGATTACAGGCTGGGAGCCAGCTCAGCTCTCCTCCCAGAGATGCCCACGGCCAAATTACATCTGGAAATGGCACAGGGAAATGCAGGTGTGAAGCTGGGGCTGATTCAGAGAGGGCCCTTCCATGGGCAGCACTGAGATATGCCAGACTGAGCTGCTCTCTTTGCCTACAGACACAAGGAGAAGGGACAGGCCAGCTGAAATCTCAGGTTGAAGATAATGGTGACAACAGAGAGGGCAGAGACTTTCCACAAAGAACTTCTCCAACACAACGTAGGAAAAAGAAAGGTTTTATTATCACCATTATCAACATTGTCATTAGATTAACACTGAATTGTAAATCACTCAATCAATACATATTGTCTGAATAAAACCTACAGACAGGAAAAAATCTAGCAGAGTCCTCTCCCGACTCCAGGCCAGCAGCCGGCATTGCTCTGGCGCTGCCGGGACCATGTCCTACCTTCCACCCGAGGCAGGCTGTGCACCTGGCCAGCCGCTCCCCAGCAGGCTGCCTAGCTCCACTGCCTGTGTTCCCACTGGCTCCAAGGGGACTGCATCTCACAGGTGATGTTAAAAACCTCCCAACAGCTTTGGAGAGGGTTACAGAGGCCAAAAAGAGCAGATCAGCTGCCTCCACTCCTACAGAAAGGCAAGAGGGAGGGTAGCAGCTGGGTAGTGCCCCTGCAAAGCTTTTGGTCTTTATGGAGCAGCTAATGAAGCAGAAAGGTTGCAGATTTCCCTATCATGGCCAGGCCCCTGGCAGTGGGGAACAAGGCAGAGCACCGGGCACTGGGGAGGGACAGCATGGAGGTGGGGTGGGGGCTCCATCCTTGAGCAGAGGCCAGCTCTGCAGCACTGCCTCGGGGCGCCCCGTGGCAGTGTGGGATGGATACTTCAGTGCAAAGAGATGCTGTGGGCAGCCTCAGTCCCCTCGGGCTGGAATAAGGCCTCGTGTGGAGAGGGAAGGGAGAAGCCATGCAGGAGCAGAGGGCACAGGGGACAGCAGAGGGAACCAGGAGGGAAGCTTGCTGGCAGCTCCCCTTCTCCCTGGCCAGCAAAGAGGCAGCTCCTTCCCTGTCCTGCCTTCTGGCCGTCAGCACGGCTCCATCACAGCTGTGGAGCCTCCAAAGTAGACCTCTAGCTCCTACCGAGGACAGGAAAGGAAGAACCCATGTGGTCTGAACTCAGGACTGCCACAAAAGGTGGGCAGCACACTGGCACCCCAGGCGGGTGGCAGGCCATGGCAGTGCTGTGGGCAGGGTCTTGAGTGAGGCACTGCGTCCCTGGGATGCCCTTTCCACCTGGTACAGGGAGCAGTCTGCAGCTTGCTGGAGGGCAGGCAAGCCCAGCGTGGTGAGGCTGCAGGAACAAGCCTTGGATCTGCTCTCCAAACCTCACTCTTCCTTGCTCCAAAGAAAGCCAAAAAAAGCTCCAGGTAGAGAAGATGGAATCGTTGGAGGGCAGTGAGCAACACTGGGTAAAGAGGAACAGACTCAAAATAAAAACTGCTGCAGGATTTAAAGTTGCAGGCTGGTGTTTAGGGAGATCTGTAGCCCCAGTGGGCAGCTATCCCAATCCATGGTGCCCAAGCAAGTACAAAAACCTAGCTCCTGGAAACCTTGTGGGCATGGCTTCAGGAGCAGCTGTGCCTCCATTTTTCCCTCAGCTGCTTCTGCCCCACGCAGAGCTCACTGTGCCCAGGTGCTGCCTGTGCCCATGGGACCTCTCTGCTGGCAATCTCCAGCCCACACGAGGTGCCCGGTGTGCAGCGTAAATGCAAGAGCTGCCTACTGACCTGGCAGAGCAGGGTATAACGACACAGATTTGCCATTTCAGCTACTGGAAGTCATGGAAGGGAGCGTGGCTGGGAGCAGCCTCTGCTGGTGCCCTGCGAGGGCTGCTGCTGGTTTGCTCTCAGCTTCAGTCACAAAAGTGCAAAGAACCAAATGCTACAAGAAACTCTCCCCAGTTTCTCTCCTGCACCAAGATGAGAGCAGCTACCACAAGGAAGGGTGGGCAGAAGGGTGTCCGCGCCACGGGAAGAGATTGAGGTTCCTCAGGAGAAGTCTGAAGCTGCTGTGGTGGACGAGAGCTGAGGCTAGGGAAGGATGTGCAGCTGTGTGTTGACTGGGACATTGGCCAACCAGCAGAGAGGAGCCTGGCAGCGTGGATTTAAGACAGCCACATTTTGGCAACACCTAATCACTTGCAAAGTGCCCAGGCAAGTGCCACCTTCACAGACATGCTAGAGACAGGTGGGCTGTTAGACATGCTGGGCACAGCAGGAGCGTGGGGCTCTGCCATGCCAAATTTCATCAGTGTCCCACAGACTCAGCTGCTGGGTCTGATGTGGGCAAAGGGCTCACACAAGGGAATGGGACACAGACTTCACAACCAGCCAGCCCCTGCCAAGAGGGGTTCCCTAAGGGAACCTGACACTTTCCAAGGTGTTGTTCTGCTCTGTGCCTCTATCCATTCATGCAGACACACCCCTACAGAGAGCCAGGCCTTGGCAGGGTGTGCTGGGGTGGACATGGAAAGGCTTTCACTGGTCAGCCTCTTCTCTAGGTGCTTGGTTCACATCTGGTAGCTGCAATTTCATCTTAGATGCTCACTTCAGGTTTCAGTATGCCCTGGACTTCTCTGCTGACAACACTTTGCATTTACACAGCTCTTTTCCCTCTCAGAGCATTTCACAAAACCCCAAAAGTTATTTCTCCATTCACGGGGCTCCAGCATCACTGGGGCAGTGACCTGCTGCCTGCATGGCCACGCCACCATCCATCCTGAGAACAACATCAAGGTTTTTCCTATGGCAAATGCTGCCAGAAATCCACAGGCAATAGGCTGGGTGCTGTTTGGGAGCCGGTTTGGTTTATGCACTGCATCAATGATAGAGAGTACTCAAAACCCAGTATCCTGATCCTGCCACTTTGGAAAAATCCTTAGCTGGTCCCAGCAGTAGCTGACTTCTGAGGAAAGGGCCAGAACAGCCTGGGCCTGTTTGACACGGCAGTCCCTGCAAACTCTGCGGAGGTCCAGTCTGCCTTGGGTGGAACTCTCTAACAAAACAGTTAAATGCCACCTGTGAAATGGACAGAGTAACCCACAAAGCCTTTAAAGCGGAGCAGCTCAATCTGCTGCTCTGAAAAATCCTCAGGAAAACAAGCAGCTGTCAGGCAGAGCTCATGTGGCCCCAGGGTGCAAAGGCTTTTTTGCTTTACTGGGGCTACAGTGGCAGTGGGAACCATTCTCATCGAGTTACAAATACTAGAGAGCCTAAGAAAAACAGTCATTGAGTTTATACTGAAACTACTGCTTACTACCTCTGTAGTAGGAAGTCACTTACAGCTGTTCCACACTTCGCCTAGGGGCTTCCACGTGCACAGGCACACACACTCACAGAGAAGTCTACAGCACAAACGCCTCTCACAGTGCAGCAGCAGCAGCCCTGCCCTCCCTTTCTGGTACAATCCAAGTTAATGTGGACTTATGTCAAAACTGATGTCACTGAGACTGAAGACAATTAGGAACTGTATCAACGATATGCACTCCAGCCTGCCAGTCACGCCTGTGCACACCACACGGAATATATTATTGCTTGTTAGCCTATTAGACTTTCTTTATAAAAACAGCTTTATACAGAGAACAGGATTATGACAAAACTAGCTAAGTAGTTCTCATCTGGAAAGCACAACATCGATTCTTTCAGCAAAGGCCTGAAGAGTAGCTGAGAGTTAATGAACTACGGCAAAGATTTACCAATCACTTCATGGCCCATTTGAACAGAATCCCTCACAGGACTCTCTTCGTGTGTGTATTTACAAATGCCTCTTTTGGAGAAAAGATGACAAAATGTAACAAGGGACATGGAAATCAGAAGAATGAATAAACCTCACAGCAAGAACAGTAAAGGCTTCTGCAAACACTGACTCGTGTTTTCTGTTAAAAAACATACATCATCTTGTCTTTAAAGAAAAATATTTTTCCTCATTTAAAATATCACCAACAGCATGTAATAAACTTAAAATGAGCTTTATAAAAAAGTTGTCTTGCTGTCTAACCGTTACTAAACATGCTTAGGCTGAGATGCTGCTAACTGCCTCAACACCTTAAAACCAGCTTCTTCGCAGGAGCCTGTGATATTTGTACTCCAGAAGACCTGCCAACTTAGAACAGTACATTGATAAAGGATCTGGTAGTTAGAAGCAATAAATGTCTTTTTTCATTCAAAGCAAACAATTCTGCAGTGCCCTTTGAAACAATCCAAGGCCAAGAAGTGGGGATGCATGTGGCTAAACAATAAAGTCATCTGCCCCTTTCCCTGCCTGGGACAAAGGATGCTCCAGCCTGGCTGCAGCTGCAGGGTGAGGACCTATGGATTGAGGTGCAGAGTGAGGACTTGTGTTGGCTCTGTACCACCCCAGCTGTGCTGGAGCAAAGGGAAAGCAGCACCAGGAGACTGGGAAAACGCCATGACTGTTGTCTGAACAAACCAGAGCTAAGCGTGGTCAAGCTGCCTTTTAGTTCGGAGCCACACGCAAGGTGATTCGCCCTGGGGAAAGAGCAGTCTGCTCTCAGGGGTGCTCTTAGCACCAGGATCCCTGGTTTCCATGGTAACAGTAATGGAGATCCAGTACCATTTTGGAATGGGATCTCCATTTTTATAATTCTCCCATTTCTCTTAAAATGTCATGTTTCATGTACAAGGAACAGGGAATCAACCCTGAGCTGGGCAGGAACTGATCTCTCCCCAGCCTCACCCCTCACCGCTGCGCACAGATGAAAATATTACAACGCTTTTTTTAAGGCTCCTGCTCTTCCTCTCTCTCCCCTCCATGACTATAACTAACAGCCAGATTCAGGCAAAGGAAAAGCTCAGTCAGGACTTGCAAAGGAGACCAAAGTTTAGTTCTGGGCCACTCACCACTCCAGCAAACTGCTACTTTTCACATGGTCACACTGGTAACCCCAACTGCCACATCAATCACCTCAGACCGAAACTGGCAACTCGAATTCAGAGGGTAAAAAACAGCAGGCTATGTAAAAATAAGCTCTTCCAAGCCTGAGACTTGCCTTGGATGCTACACTGGGAGTCTTTAATTGATGGACAACTAGAGGACTTCTTTTTAACTGTAATACACCACGGCCAGGAATCATGGGCATGAGTGCAGGCAGAATTTAGACTAGGGTACCATGTAACCCTCCTGGCCTCACCCAGCCTATCTTGAGCACTCTCAAAGGGGCTCCTGTGAGTCTGCTTTATGAAGGAAGGTGATTTGCACCTGCCAGTCTGTGTGACTTTGCTGCCTGTGGCAGCCAGGGCTTGCAACATTCAACTTCCCAGGGCAAAACAGGACTTGGAAGGGAGCAGAAACAAATGCGAGAGCCTCTGGACTAGGGTCGACTACGTGGGAAGTGCAGAGGACAACAGGCGGCAGCAGACTGAAAACTGCCTCCAAGTGTCAGAATCAGAGATGTTACAGAAATAACAGCTGACAGTGACCTTTTAGCATGATAAAAAACATATGGGAGACAGTCCTCAGTGTTCATAGTCCCATGGTAACCAGACTGATCACCACTGAGCCTGCAGAGCTTTCAGAGGGCTGGGCTATAGAGACAGGACTACAGGAACTGAGCTGTGCAAGGGACAGTCATTAGACAAAGTTTTCGGGGAAAATATTTTTGGTGTGTACAGAATCCTACTCCCCCTAAAGACTACACAAATGTTGCATTCATCTTGTTGGACACAGGAAACCCATGATTAACTAGTTGTTACTGCAGACAACGTCCAAAATAGGTAAAGCCTTCGGCACAACCTGCAGGAGCAGCCCTGGTGCCCAGCTGCTCGGTGGGCATCCAGAGCTCCTCACGGTCCTTTTAAAGACAGAGTTATTTAAAGATCCAGTGCTACAAACCACTAAATTTACCTAATCTAGTCTAGTTCATACACATACTGTACAATATTGCCTAGTGCTCACTACATACCAAGAGGAAAAGATGCTGACTGGAATTACAGTAAATGTGCTTTTCTTAAGAACTAAAACTGAGAGAGCCACAACAGAGTTTGACCAGCATGCAACAAACTTTCCTCAGCTAGGATAGAGAAACTGTCTAACACAATCAGAAAAAGTCATCACCGAGATGCCTTTGATCAAGGAAACTAAGAGATTGATCAGAAATGTTGAGGCTTTTACCATTGAAGACTCACAAAACTGTTTGGTCTATGTCCCTCATCCTCGTTCCCTCTCCTTTATCCTGTCTTTACACAGACCAGTGTAAGGTCCATCATATTCTGTTGTTCACCTCAAAGTAATTCCAAATGCCATAGACAAGCTAGGACCAAAAGCAACTGCTCTCACCACCCACTCAACACTCCTGCTTTGATTCTAACAAAGCTGCAGTCCACGTGCTGAAATGGATGTCCAGTATGGCTCTAGAGAGGTCAGTAACCTGCTCCTTCCTAAAGGTGACGTGGGACCTTCACTTTCAAATCACAGAGAAAAACATCTCCAAAACCTAATCACTCCAAAACAGTCACCAAATCTTCACTAGAAACTAAGACGAAGCTTGGCCAAAACAGCTGTATCAACAGGAAATCTCTGGAGATTCCCTATGACTCTGGATGCTAAGTTGGTAATTATCTGAAGGACCTGCGACAGACTCCAGCATGTGACTACTGATAGCAGCTGCTGTGCTTCACTGGCTTAACTTACACTAAAAACTTCCTCCCTGGAGGTGTTCAAGGCCAGGCTGGATGAGGCCTTGAGTAACCTGTACTAGTGGGAGGTGTCCCTGCCTATGGCAGGGGTTGGAACTAGATGATCCTTGAGGTCCCTTCCAACCTTACCATTCTATGATTCTATGATACACTAAGAGTTGCACTTTAATTCATGGAATACACAGCCTGTGGCCACTATGTCTTCAGGTTCCTCAGTCTACAACCTCTCCATGCTTTGGGGATTGCACCTCCTCTTGCAGGAGCACTTGACAACCCGTGTACTACTGAGACTGCCTAAAGCACCACTCTCTGCACAGGGACGATTACACCTCTCCAGAACCTTCTTGTCAGGTGATAAACTGAGGTTTCTTTCTTTTGCACCCCCAGAAACCTCACTCTTCTCTCCCGTGGCAGAATAAACCAGTTCTGTTTCAGGTCAGCCCATAGCATCTCCAGCAGATATGTACCAGTACAAAGGAGACAGAGGAAAAGCAGGAGATAGAAGAGATGGAGACTGCAGGACACACAGCAACAGTAAAGGAGTCAGAACCTTGTAGCTGACAATACAAAACATCTCAAGCTGCAAGTCTGATGTTCAGTTCCCACTTCCTGGGTGGGGTGGTTTTGAGCAAAATTGCAGTTATCAGCCTGCTCAAGTCAAACTCTGTTGGAATTGCTTGTTTGCTCCAGCAGCAGGGTCAGACAAGGGACACAGCTGCAAAGACACTTGCTGGTAATTTGGCATGGTCTGTAAACAGCGGTGCCGGCATTATGGTGAGCATGGCTCGGTGGCAGGGAACTGACTCTTTCTTTAGAGTTGCAGGTTTCTTCCCTTCTTCAAGAAGAAACACCTCAAAAAAAAACCCTCTTAACCTTTCTGCTTCTGCTCACTTCAGGTCAGATATTAGCCTCTGAATTTTTCAGGTACCTTCTCCTGACAGAATCTGTATTAGAAATTTCTAAGACACGCAGTTAAGAAAAACTCCTTCCTTGCTCCCCCCAAATTCTTCTAAAGGCTGCAACTTTCCAGGGTTAGTACTGGTCTGAAACAAGAGTCCAAGAATGACAGTGAGAGAAGTGAAACAAGAGTTATATGTCTAATTTGACAACTAGGACTCATGCCCCATGGCACCTCCTCCTCGGGTGGAGAGGGCACAGTGCCCTCCCCCTTGTCTTCTGTCTAAGGTCACTGGTTTATCCTCCTCTTCCAGCTCCACAAGAACTGACTGAACATGCATTGCACTTGAGGTCAGAGTTCCAGCAAACAAAACCTTGACAGCATGTTTAAAAAACAAAAGCAGTTCCCCCTTCCTTACTCACTAAGACCTGTCACAGCAGGGGCCCACTGTGCTCTCCAGGGAAAGCTGCGAGGACTGGCGCAGGAGCGGGCCTGTAGTGGGATCTACCATCGAGGAGGTTGGGAAGAGCTTGTACCAGCCAATCGCTAAAGTGGATAGATCCAGTTCTTCCAGCAGCACCCTGGCGACTCCCATGAAATGCTTGCGCTCCATGCGGCCGTAGTTTCCCCAGACTATCACCTTAGGAACAAGAGGGGCAGCACATTAATCCCACACCGTGCACACCTGCTTGGAAAGCACCAGTCTGAGCAATCTCTCTTCCTACTCAGCCAGCCCTCAGAAAGGTTGAGGCCATCAGCATGTGATGGGAAACTCTCACTGGCCATTTCACTTTTCTCCTTTGAAGCACAGGTTTGCAAATCCTGCTGTTATCGGGCTGCTTTTCCCCCACGGGAAGAGAGGCGGCTGTGACACCATTCTGCTGTTGAGCAGGGACCACACGTGCAAAAAACACCCCCACAGCTGCAGCTCCTGCGTCTGCAGCTGAACCTGCTCCTGGCATAGAAAGAGGTCTTGGAGACAACAAAAGGTGGCCCAGGGGAAGTGGCTCAGGAAGAGCTCTTGATCTGGAAAAGTAAACCAACAGAAAAAGCTGAGCAGTAGCTCGAGTCAAAAGCCAAAAAGCCTGAGGAAAAGAGCACATCTCGACCTCTGTGCTCAGAGCTTGGGACATGGGGCAGATGGAGACCAGGCACAGCTGCCCACCTGGAGAAAGGGCAGGAGCCCAGCGCTGTCATGCGGGCCTGGTGATGCAAGGGGCACACAGAGAGTGGCACATAGGGGAAGTAGAACAGGCTGCTGAGAAAGGTTCGTGGGCACAGAGCGAGGGCTGAGGGAGGACAGCTGGCAGACGAGCAGGGAAAGCTGAATCACACTTACGACGTGATGGAGAACAGCAGATGCAGTGAGGGGTCATGGGCTTTGGCATGCTGGAGGTCTGCATGTGACCACTGCGTTGTGTGTGGCTCAAGACAAAGGTGATGACTGACTCCAGAGCGAGTCTGTGTTGTGAAGAGAGGATGAGGATGATGGGCTATGAAGATGGTGACTAGTGATCTCTGGCTAATCATGACAGCCTCTTTCCCTAGGCTCCAACAACCACAATGTTAACAACCTTCTGTAAAATGAGGTAAGAGAGACAATAAACATCAATTAGAAAGCAAAAATGAACACTCTAGGTCAGCATGAGATGGAGTAAGCCACTGCCAAAAGCTGGTCTGGTGGCATGGCTGCTGGCAAAGAGCCAAGCTGCTGGCTGTTCTGCTGGAGTAAGAGCCCCTCTGGTAGCAACGCAAGGAAACTCGTACAAGGCAAGTGCAGAGCAAGCCAGCTCCCACCCCATTGCAGTCAAAAACGTGCAGTTTTCTTGCAAGAGGGGAAAGTATTCCCAGTCAAGGCAGATGAGGAAGAGCTCAGTCATCTCACTACAATCCAGCAGTCAGCTGCCAATCCATGTGCCAGTGGAGGGGAACCACAGAACCTCAAGGATTAGTGACATCAGTGTTAGCACCACATTTTAGCCAGGCCTTACCAATGGAGGTGCTTTAGGCAGGACTAACAATGCACATCTCTTCTTCCTCTGGAAACACAAGCACAGAACTGAAACCAGAAGCATGGCAGAGAATGTGTGGCAGTAAAAGGGCAAAGGTAGGACCTGTGACCAGCTGATGACCAAAGCAGAGTGCTCTGAACACACACACACACACACACACACACACACACACACAAACACAGAAGACAACTATGCTGCAAGACTGCTTAGCATCTCTAGGTGCTGCCCGTCTCATAACTGTGTGGGAAGAAATGAACTTAAAAAAATCACAAATCGACATTTTTCTGGCAGGCACTTGTGTTACCTGAGGGGTGTCAAATAATCATCAGTTGGAGTACAACACAGAGGTTTCCCTTTTCACCTGTTGCACTCAGACTGAGTGCATTTGGGTCAATGAAAACATTGGCCTTTTCTCATCTGCCTTCATTTTCCAGACCTCTTGCCAGACTCAAGACCTTCCAGCAGAGGTGGAAGAGAGAGATGGGCAAGCTTGAGACTTGCCCTCTTACCTGTAACACTTTGCCTTGGGGGCTCTCAGCGAAGAGCAACACCTGATTGTACAAAGGGTCCAGGGACTTGCGAGCCACCTTTGTCTTCTTTTTGGCAATACAGACACCATTCTCCAGCAGGTAAGCTTTGATGTAAGCAGCTGGAAAAAAGCAAATATGGAGACGAGGTACAGAAAACTTCCCTGTCTGTTTCAGGAAAGGCAGAGTGCCAAGTCTTGGATGTTTCTAAAGAAGGCAGCTACAGCGCTGGAAAGATTCGCTCAGCCAGGCTTATTTTCAGCACTGCGCACAGGCTGCTTGCTCCCGCAGAAGCCAAGTGAAATTAGTTCTTTTCCTGGTTAATTCCTGATTAATTTTCTGAAAAGCATTGCAGGGCTCAGCGAATTACTTCAGGAGGTCAAAGCTTAATACCTGGCAGTGTTTTGGAGCCGGGTTTTGGCGTCAGTCCTCGAGCCTGAATGATATCCACTTCTAGCTGCCCATTTCGCTCTTGCAAGCCAATTTCCACATCTCCTAAACCAAAGTGTTAGAAAAGACAAGACTTCAGAAAACACTTCTGTGGGTTACTAAATGTTAAAACCCAACCATCTTCGTGTCCCATCTACTACAAGGTGCAGGAACGCTAAGCCCTGAGTTCAGGTCTCACTCAAGGTCTCCTCCTGCAGCAGCTCTGGAGTGACTCAAGCTTAGGTTTCCAAAAGCCATCCCTAGTGTCAGCCTCTACTCTGGCTTTGGTGACTCAGCCTCATGCTGCTCAGGGCAGCTCTCCCAAACTCAAGTGCCTGAAGCTGCAGGCTGCTTTGGAAAACACAATTATGGCGGACCATAAGAAAAGTCTTTACAGAGCTTGGTGGGCCTCAGAGAGCAAGGAAACATGGAGTTGCACAGGATGCATGTTTTACTTGCCTGTGCCTTTCATATCTGAGGGAGGAAAGCACAAAGCTGGTGCTCTCCTGATAATGCCTCATTTGCAGCAATCAGCAAAACCTTTCAGCCAAGCTTACTCAACTTAACAGAGCAGAAGAGTGGCAAATCAGCAGCTGCTGGACACATTATTAGGTGGCTTGCAGAAGCAGTCTGCTCAAGATTAAATTAAAGTTGCCTAACATCTTTTTGTTCCTTACCCATCGAGGTGGTGGCCAAGGTCTGACGCCCAACAAACTGTGCGGGGCCCATGCTCCCCAGGAAGTCACTGAACTGCCCAGCAGATGCCAGATGGACTCCACTGAAATTCAAGCTGAAAAAGAAATGGATTTTGGCAAGTGGTCAATTTTGCATTTTAAAGCAATCCAGTAACTGAAGAAGCAGATTTAATGTCTGTGAAAGGAATGACAGCCACAGGAGCACAGAGCTGGTGTTGAGGGACATGGCTTAGCACCAGACTGCAGCAGTTAGAGGATGGTTGGACTCAACGATCTTAAAGGTCTTTTGCAACCAAAACAATTCTCTGATTCCAAGCCTTCTCCCCCTGCTAAACTCACTGATTTCCAGACAGCTCAGTTACAGAGAATCCATTTCAATCCCTTTCCTTGTACAAACCTCAGTGATGGCTGCAGTCCCCAGCTGGTTAAAGCCTGGATAGCTCTCACTGTCTGTAAGGCAAATTCCTGCCATCTCAGGCTCACCTGCAGTCTCTCACCTCCTCCAGACAGCACTACAATCTAAGTGGCTTCCTAGCACTGCTCACAGGATCTCTCTTGGTAGCTGTCCCTCACCAGTCCTCATTCCCGGGTCAGAAGGAGGACATCCAGAGCAGCAGTCAGGAGCAGGACGAGGCTGCTGGCACAAATCTCTTTGGCACTTGGCTCTGGGTTTCTTTGTCACTCACAGCACAAAGCACCTCCTTGACCAGAGGAGCATTTCCTGCTGCTTCACACCAGAACCTGCACCACATTCACAGTGGGTTTTTCAAGCATGCTTCTGTGACCAGGCCTGAAGCCATCACAAGGAGAACCTGAAAGCTGGTGCAAGGTTAAGTGGTCAACACCCTCAAACACCAGCAATGCCTCCAATGCAGGAAGACAGTTGTGGGGGACAGAGCCTCCAAATGCAGTCACCAGACACCTGAGATTGCTCTAGGGTCTGGTTACAGGTGCTGAAGCAAGGCAGAAGGGGTCAAACCCCGTGGTACACTGACAGAATACCCAGCTGTACCCTGATTTAGGCAGCTGCCTCAGAGGCTGTGAGAAAACTTGCTGTGGATGGTAAGGAGGAGGCTGGAGGCCAGTTTTGACGCCTACATTTGTCCTGCAGGCATCTGCCAAACCATGACACAGCTGTGCCAGGAGTTTGTGTCAGGGTAGCCAGGCTGGGATCTGCGCTCTGCCTCCAGGAAAGCTGCTGCACACCCAATCCAGGCACAACTATGACCCTCCTACACTTTTCCAAAGGTCCGTGGTGGGGGACAATCACCCACCTCATCACACAGCTCCCTGCCTCCCCAGATTAATTTCTGAGGAAGGATGCCATGCGGAGGGTGCATGTTCAGTACACACAAAGCAGGAGAGGAGCCCTGCCTGCACTGCTGTCCTGGAGCCTGAGTCAGCCACAAAGATTTAGCATCTGCCCCCTGCAAGCCAGTTACACTTAAAAGATATCTCAAAAAATGATTTTTTTTTTAAACTCCACTCAGCCAGAAGAGTGTAATTTCAGGTTGAGATTTCAGCTCTCATTAGCTATTCGCAGGCCTGGTCTCAGACCATAGGAATATTTCTTTACTCAGAGGAGGAAGCAGCACGCACAGCTCAGCATCTCACACACACAGGCCTTGAAAAGGACATGTTGCCAGCATGTGTCCTCATGACAGGTTCATCTCACTGTGGTGAGGGCACTGAATTAAATAGCCAGACTTTTCCAGGGAGCACTGCACCTCCCCTCCTGGCTGAGCTGGCTCTTTGGGAAACCTGCTTACTGCTGCTAGCAGTGAGCTGCTGAGCCATCCGAACAGGAAAACCTGCCCTGGAGCTCTTCACAGATGTCACCTTTGTGAAAAGGAAGGAGGGTGCCCTGACATCTTGGAAGGCAGGCCTGGGAGGAGCTCTGCACGGGGCAGGTTTCCTCTACTCTGGTGGTTTTCCACCCTGCATCCATGTGCTGAGATACAGCGGAAGCAGCAGCGCCAATAAGTGCTGTTAGTTGAGGAGAAGTTTTCAGATTCTTCTCACGTTTCAGTGCCACCAGCTCCTCAGAAGCTTAAGGCACATCCCCAGGGTTGTTTTCCATCCCAGGGGTAAAGGTGACATGGGGCTGTCATCAGCTCCCCATCGGTTCACAAATCCTGCCTCAACACCCTGCCAGCCCTGCTGAGCCTGCCCTCTCCAGCGAGCAACGTCCCAAGCACAGGACCAGGACACAGATGCTGGATTTGCACCTAGGCTCCTGAGGACAGACTGTGCACAGAGCCATCCCCAGGGCTGCTGAATCTGCAGGGACAGGGACATGGGATGGGGAAAGCAGAAAAGGGAGCCTGGAGCCAGCAGGCTTTATCAGGCTCCAGATTTGCCCGTAGAAGGAGGAAGAAGTGAGTCCTGGTGCGGACAGGGACCAGCAAGACTCCTTGAGCCTGCTGGCTCAGGCCTCTTGAGCTGCCCACAGACAGTCAAAGAAGGATGAAAAGTAGTGCTTAGAGAACTCAAAACAGTGCAAGAAAAAGGAGGCCTGACAGAGGAAGATGTAAGGTTCAGCAGCAGCAGAACAGACCATTAGCCAGAAGTAAATGTTTGCTTTATTCTCCTCAACTCAGGGCAGATGGATGAGCCAAGCCTGGCTCTGCTCCTGCCCTGGCAGAACGTGACCTGAACCAGCAGCGCACAGCACAAGCTGGCAAGACAACTTGCAGCCCTTCAGGAAAATGAGCACTGCTGAGCTCAGAGCAGATGCTTGGGCTCATTAACAAGATGCTGAGTACCAGAGCAGCAGAGGGGAGGCCCAGAGCTGAGCAAAACGTAGTGATGTGACTGAGTCTCAGAGAGATTCCCTTCCCAGGAAAGGTCTGGCCATGCCCCTGCAGTGGGGACACAAAGCTAGGAAGAGACAATCCCTAGAAACACCTCTCACTGCACAGCAGCAGACACCCTTCTGGCTCCTGAATGCTCTGCATGACTCGGGGAAGCTGCCACAGGAGACCACTTCCCTTTACCTGGGAAGAGAAGTGTGTTGAAGGCTGATGCCAGACATTTGTCTTGTGTGATGTGTGTCTGGAGGGAAACCACTTATGCCCTCTCACCCCAGCTCACTCCTCCTTTGGGCAGTACTGGTCCTTCTGAAGGCTCTGCCCAGCAGCCAGGGCAGCTCAGGAGCAAAGGCAAACACCTGCTAACAGAGCACCCAGTGCTGCAGCCTGCATCAATGACATTCCAAATGTCAAAACCAGCTGGAGAGCAGGAAGAACAGTGTTAAAAAGCACAAGAAGAGCTGTTGAGCTAAAGGCGAACCAACAACAACTGGAAGTTATACAGTAAAGCAAATGTTGCTGCTATCTCTACCCAGATTAAAGAGTCAGAGGGCTTGGGGTGACCTGAAAACAATGAATGCTCCTCAGCACAAGTCACAGTGAGAGGGTGTTATGAATATTCAAATTTAATACTCGGAAAATATTAAATATTTAAACTTTATTAACACGAATTCCCACACCAAACAAATACACACCCCTAAACGGTGAACTATTTACAATTAGGTAAGGTTCGAATACCCAGTCGGGAATTGCTTACACAAAAGGCATAGAGGAAGACCCCTTCAAAGTGATTTAGGGAAGGAATAAGGAACTGCAAATATCCAAGGGTGAGGAGCAGCAATCGCCGCTGCCAGCCGGATTCCCTTTGCCCTGGACAGGGCTATTGGCGGGAAAACCAGAGACTCCAACAGATTTAGTAGCCACATTTACTCACTGATCAGCGCTGAAATGATAAATGAGGAAGTTACAATTCCAATTTTATGTTCTCGATGCAACCACGAGGCAGAGAGGGTAGCAGAGCCTGGACATGCTGCCGAAAACGAACAAAGCCTGGGAGGGAGTCACGTGTCCCCCGGGGCTAGCCTGCAACACCCACCAGAGGAGGAGGAGCATAAGCCCCTCCAGAGCAAAACCCCTTCAATTGCTCCTCGAGGCAAAATGGACCACTGGCAGGAGAGAAATTTGAAACCCAGCCAAACAGACAGGGTATTAGCACTGCAAGCAAGTGCTCAGGGCCCATTTTGCCCCAGCAGGACAGAGGGCAGGATGCTGCTGCAGGGACAGCAGAACTGGCAAGGACCCTCACAAGGAGAGCAGTCCAGCTGCTGCTTTGCAGCACTAAGGCTCATCTCCAGAGGAAAGCCCACTGAAAAGCACAGGCCAAGGTCAAGACAGTTTGGGTACAGCCTCAGTTAAGGCTTACTAGCTCCAGGTGAAATGCAGTGTTAGGTCAGACAGTGAACGTTCCCTGCTGCTTCATCTGACTGGGAAGGGAAGCTGTACCAGGTTAAACCATGAGCTGGTGGGACTGGCTGCCACACTGCACAGAGGCTGACCTTTTGCTTTATTGGACATTAAAAACAGAATCTTTAAATCAGGCTCCTTGGCTTCCACTGGTTCCTGGACATATATTTGGGTATTGCCAATAACACTGGAATGGAAACAATTTCTGTCTGGAAAAATCATAAGATACCTCCAAGAAAGTCACTGCATCTCCCTTGAGAGTAACTGCCTTGGCTAAAATGAGGATGTTCAAATGCAGCTCAGTGAGCTCTCTCAAGTGCTCAGAGAAGCTGGGATGGAGAGGTGAGGGGCTGCATACAGTGTGACTGTGAGGTCAGTCCGTTCCCATTCATTTACCTGCTTTTCTTGCAGGAGAAGAGCTCCAGGGACCACCATGACTTCTTACAGGTCTTTAAACACAATCCTGGTACTCCCAAGAAGCCTTGTCCTGCCCCTCTGCTGCCTGATCTCTGAAGAAACCAAACCTGCCCTGGATTCAGCAGCCAACTCTCCAGTTGAGCTGGATGTGCTCCCGAAAGGGTCTGCTGCAGGTGACAGGGATGGCACTCCCTTGAGTGGCAGCCAGCAGATGGGTTTCACAGGCACAGAAGCACACCTGGAAAGTTCTTCCCATCCCATCACCAAACATGCCTTTCCCTTATGGGGAAAAAAAAAAAATCACTGCAACCTGCTGCTAACTAACAGGAGGTGTCTTGGTTTTATGTCCCTCCAAATAGCAGAGCTAAAAATAGCTGGAGGAATAAGGGGAGGGGGGACACACGTGCATGTCTTCTGCAGCTGACTTGCAAATAGCAACTGTCATAACCAAGAGGTCCCCGGGGGCTGCAGCAGGACCACCCAGTGGTGACCATGCCACACACAAAGATTACCAGGTGACACTTCTCACCCTTTAGAGCCTGCAGGGCACAAATCTCCCACCAAGTGAGGGCAGCCCAGCTTCTTGAGTGGGAAGAGAAATTGATTCTCTCTGCTCCAGCCTCTGCTTTCACCCATCATGATTCACAGACTCTGCTTTGCCACAGCTGAATGTGAAGGATTTTAATGAAGCTAAAGATTATCATTTGCTGTGGAGCTGCTCGTAAACAGGACAGGATTCTGTAACCGACCTGAATGCACAGGGAGAGCACAGGGAGGTCAGCAACACCTCCAGGGTGTCAAGGACAAACGAAGGACATTTTGCTGGGGGACCCACAGACCATGGCCCTCAACTGCAGGTAGGGAGGCAGAGCAGGGGCGGCAGCAGAATGATGCTCTGGAAGCCACTGACCCCGGGGTCTCTGAGTCCACCGAGGAGAAGAAGCAGCAGCAGCCGCCTACGTGAACATCGATTTTCCTCGCACAGGCACCAGCACCATGCCAAGGCTCGACGCAGGCTGCAAACCCGCCCCAGAGGCTCTCAGCTGACAGAGGCGGCACAGACGCCCAGGCCAGGCTGCGGGCACGGCGGCGCCGCGGGGACAACAGCGCAGAGCTGCTGCCGGTGCAGTCCTGCGGACAGCCGGGAGGGGGAGACAGCCCCACGCGGACGCAGCGCCCAGCGCCAGGCAGTGCCCCCATGCGGAACTGGTGCCCCAGGGCTCTCCTGACTCTCAAAAGCTGACTGCACGAACTCTCGATGTCTTCTGTGACACCTCCCTATGCAGAACTGCTCGATCGGTCCTGGCACCGCGCTCCAGCTGGGGCCGGGACTGCTGCGCTTTGCTGTTCTGCTTCCAAACACAGCACTGATAACCCTGCTTGTTTAGGACATCTGTCCAGCAGCCTCCGAAGACCGGGCCCCTGTGCTGAAATCTCTCCTCTGCAGCAGACTTTAAGGGTGGCTCAAGGGCTCTTTGCCAGCTGCCTGTTTCTTGGCTCTCTCAAGGCAGGAGCATGTCCTGACCTACTCCCTATACAGATCTGTGTCCTTCCTCCCCACCCATGCCAAGGCTGCTGCTCTTCACAGGTACTTGGATGCAGAACTAGTTTTCCACGGCTAGCTTGTGAATTGACCAGCATTTAAATGCCTAGCGAGATCCACACTGATTTCAGTAGGATCCCTCCCAGAGCACGTATGTGGCTCTGCTCAGCCTCCTTCATGCCCTGAGCCACTGTTCCCTGCATATTAGCATGCAGAGTGTGTGACAGCACAGACGCATTAGGGACAATGTATCAGTAATTTCTTTTCCTGTCCATGCAAAGTTTGTCTGACCTCTTTTCCAAATCTGTTTTTAAATTGCCTTTGGGATTCTGTATGCCAGGTGCAGCATTATGCTGCTGGAAGCATCTGCAGCATCAGCTTGTCAAAACCTTGCAAAACTCATAGAAAGGCACCTCCAAAAGTCACCCAGTGCACACCCAGGTTCCAAGGTCAGAGCAGTCTTGCCTGCATTCATGATGACAGTTGCTTGTCTGACCTCTTCTCAAAATCCCTCATGAGAGAATTTATTGCTTTACTTTGCTTTTCCCTCGAAATCTTTCCTTAGTCCATCCTATGGCACACCTCTTCAACACCATTCCTGAGTTGCCAGTTTGAAGCTGTTTCCTTCCTTTCTGCAGTGCTATCTATCTGACAAGATTCGGGACTGGTCTCGATTGCACACACTTGTAACGGCTGCACCAAGGCTGCTGCGTCTGTGCAGAAGAAATGCAGGAGGTGCACTCTTCTGCTCTCCTCACAGGCTGGCTCTAACCTCCTTCTGTCCAGGAGCTCTGTCAGGAGGAGGGCAACACGGAGAGCACTCTGCGTGTCCTCCTGCTTGGACCACAGCCCCATCGCTGCCTCTCCCTGCCAGGCACATACCTCTGCCGAGCTGGTCTGTGCCACTGCTGGGGGCTCAGCTGGTGGGGCAGTGACGCAGGACAGCTGTAATGCAGCCCCTCCTTGGCGTGCCCAGAGAACAGCTGTTGGCGGAAGACAGCCTTTTGTCTTGTGCTTTCCAGGGATTCTTTCACACAACCACTTACCTGCCACCAACTCCAGTCTTAGAGAGGTGCTCCACTGTGTCCAGCACGTGCATGGGCTGTGTTTGGGCCCAGGGTTCAGAAATTATTGTTCTGCTCTCATAAATACTTTTGAAAATACTTTTTTTTTTTTTTTTTTTTTGTCTGCTTAGGGTACAAAGTTGCCATTGATAAGCAAACTGCCTAAACACATCCTTGTTGCTGAAAGGTTTGCATTGCACAGCTGAACTGACAGACCTGCTGCCTGCTGACACTTCAGGCCCAGCACAGATCTCCAGCTCTGCTTTGAAACCCAGAGACTCCAACTGAAAGAACAGAGGAGGGGAAAGTCTCCTCTGAGACCAGTAACTTATTTGATGGTTATTTTATTTGAACATTAAAAAACCCCATCAGAACTCCAACTTCAGGAAGCAGTAATGTACTGTTTAACAATCACACTCACCTATATTGCATGTTAAGGTCTTTTAAATCACATCTTACAGGCAGAAGCCAAGTAGATATCCATCAGCTAAGGAGGAAGGCAGAACTTAGTAATTTAATGTCCACTGCTCCATCTTTCAAATATTGAGGAGGAATTATTAATGCAACACACATCTGCCTGCATTGTCAGGGCACTGGACACAGCCCCTTATGCTGGGCAAGTTGATGTGGATGATGCAGGAGCCTTCACACTGGATGGAGAGGTCTTCTGTGAGCATCCATCTCTGCAGGACACAAACCCAGCCCCACCTCTGCCAGGCACTATTCCCATCCCTGCTTCTCAACAAGCTCTGCTTTTCTCCTGGCCACTGCACCCTGTAGACCATTTTCAGCCCTGTGACATGCTGCTGATGTGCTGCAGCACACTCTGCTCTGCTTCACTGCCTTCTGCTGTACCACTTCTACCACCCTGCAAAGACCTGCTGCAAAGACCTCCCCCATTTCCCTNACTCCCAAACCCACATCACCCACCTTCCTCCATCTTCAGCCATCTCAGACAGGTCCAATGAAAGTCAGCTATCTGCCTCTGCAGAGCGATTCCACCTGCTCCCAAGTTCGGGTGGGATTCTCTGTGTTTACAGCCCTCGGGCTGCCATCCTTTTGAGCCGTGCTGGTCACACTTAACAGGACAAAACAGCTGTGGCTGAACAGGCTGACTAATTTCTTGGTGTATTACAGAAACAATCACAGAGTGGTAGGAGTTGAAAGGAACCTCTGGAGATCACAGCCCCCTGACAAAGCAGGATCTCAATTTCCATGCTCTCCCACTTTCCTTCTTGAAAGGCCTGCATTTCTCAAGCCTGAACTAAGTAACAACATATTGCACTGTCTTTTGTTAAAGGCCCTGGGTGAAGGGAGAGCTCCTGGCTTTGGATACCACACCACAGAGAGCGAATGGCTGTGACAAGCTCCTGGAGGCTCTGTTTAGCAATCAAGTCTTTTGGCAATTCTCAAACGATGATGGATAATTCTTGGTGAATTTGCCCAGGCCAGGTCAGTATTTCCTCCAGCCACTCTTTATTTCTTGCTATGTAAGGAAGCAGAGAAGGGCAGGCAACTCTCCCAGCCCAAGTCCTAGCACAGGGGCTCACAGCTTCCAGTAACAGCATGAGAGAAGAGAGCTGAGAGGTGTGAGACACCCATGCCAGCAGCACAGGAGCCAGTCTGAATCCTGCCCTCATTCAACAGTGGCTTCAGGCAGAGCTCAAGTTGCTGCTCCCGTAATGATGAGAAAATAATTTGTATGGCTACAGGATGCTTCCTTGCTGGAGGGGCAGATGCATCTCAGATAACACAAGAGCAATCCTCTGAGTCTTTGTCAGTTATCACCTGCTACGCTTTTCTAAGGTAAAAACCACCTCAGGTTTCCAGAACTTGATCAGCTTGGCAGTAGACAGGCAAGAACAAAAAAAGATTGAGTAGCACTTCCTAGGGACTATGGCAGCCAGCAGTCCTTTGTTCAAGGTCCATTTTTATCTTTCTGCTCCATTTTCAGAAAGTAATGTGGTTGGCATGAATAAATTACACTCAAGTCCAGATATCTATTGCTTTCTGCATGTTGTTCATGGTCTCGTGTAGCCAAAACAAGATTTAGGTTGTGCAAGAGCCAAGATGGAGCTGCAGATCTCTGTTGAATTGCAGGGGTTTGAGAGTGTGATGGTTTGGGAGTTCCCTGCCCCCATACACAATGAATTCACCCAGACTAGACTCAGCCAGCTGGAAGTTAAGGAATGAAGCTTCATAGTCACAGCTTAGCACAACATATAAGCAGATATTTACAGTATGTTACAAATATTTACATCTATATACAGAAATATACAAGTTAAAGGTAATAAAGAAACACGATACCCCTCCCAGAAATCAGAGTCCCCAGGAGGGGCTCCCAACCACCCTTCCACCTTCTTTCCACCCCCCACTCTTATCCCAGAATCTGCCTTATGTGCAAAGCAAGTCGAGAGGATCAGCAAGGGGAGTTAGAAGCAGAGTGATGAGTAACTATACATCATTATATACAAGTTAAAAGTAATACAGAACTACAGACTCCCTCCTGAAGAGCTGAACCACTCAGGAGGGCTCTGAACTCTCTCCCCTCCACCTTCCAACCCCCTGCCTTATCTCAGAAGGCTTAGTGCAAGGGGTGAGATGCGGAAAGTCAACAAGAGGTTGGAAGGAGAATGATGAGAGTGAGTTACCCAGGTGCAGAGACTGATTGCCTGTGTTACTGTTTCTTGTTCTTATGTTCCTAGGCAAAACCAGAGAGTGATACAGACATCGTTTTCTTTTCACAGCCAACAATCTCATTTCTCTCATTAAAATATTCCAATTAGGTTCAAAGCAGCATAGTACTTCATCTCCAGGTAAGGGCCTAGAGGGAACATTCTCCCTAGCCCACCAGAGGGGCACTGTGGCACTCCATCCAAGGCCTCTCCCACTGAAAACCCAGCTGGCATCCGTGTGCTCTGGCACTTGCACGAAGAGCAGCACCGCTCAAAAATCGCAGACTGCAGTGACACTGCACTGGCACCGAGCAGCTGCAGCCAGCTGCCAGCAGCAAGATGACAGCAGTCCATCAGTAGTGATCTGGGAAGGCTGGTGGGACTGGGAACAGGCATTTCAGCCTTCTGCAGAACTGCCACCAAATGGATGACTGCTTCTGCATGCCACCCTCGGAGGTTGTCCTGTCAGTGATTAAACTGAAAGATGGTAAGAACAGGCCTTCCTGGGAGCCGAGGCTTGCAATCCATTTTCCACTGTGCAAACGCACTGAAGAGAAGCACAGGCAAGAAGAACTGGGGCAGCCTCATGTTGCTGCAAACCAGGTTTCTGAGAGTCACTGTTGAACACTGTCTCTGGCCCAGGAGTGCCTGCCTCAGCCAGAAGCCCAGCATTAAACAGAAAGTGAACTTGCTGCTACAGCTAACACAGGCTTAGGAATTTTCTATTCTTCCTGTCTGGAAACACGGCCACGATAAATGTGAGAGGTCAGAAGAAATCCGATTTAGGAGAATACATTTCTGGCCCTCAAAGCTATTGCCCAAACAATGCCTCTCTTTGTTACAGGAAAAGTAAGCAGAGGAACTCCCCTTCCACCGTGTCTCAAGAGAAGAGAGCCCTCTCAGCAATTTGTGCTCTCAGCCCCGTTTGCTTATCACTCAGCTGCAATTCCCACTGGCTTCCAGAGGACATTGATTATCTCACCTAGGAACAAAGCATCCAGGGACCACTTACATCTCACTCTTCAGAGAAGTCAGAAGAGAAACTGTCCAAACCCTGGCTGAGAGGCTGGTGAGGATGTTCTGGCAGGGTCTGAGGCTGGACCAGGGAATATTAGACATGTTCTATTAAAGGCAGCTGGGTGGCCAGATGGGCTCTGCTCTGTGGAGCTGACAGCTGCATGCCATCTGCCTTCGGGGCAAAGCTGCTCTGCTATGGGTGCAAGGTTCTCTTGGCAGAAATATTCTCTCTCCAGGAAAGCTAAATCAAAGCACTCAGTGCATGCAATAACAGGACACGGATCCCTCACAGGACTGTACCCCCACCCAAGAGGGTAAGTTATGCAAATATAAAAAGGGGAGAATTCTGCTCAGAATGAAAGCAGAGTCCTGCCCCACACTGCCAAGGGACTGAACTTAATCGCTAATCCCCTGCACATCGTAGCAGAGGCAGAACTCCAAGCCACAGGACTGTGCTAGTATAGCAGGAATATTTCCCTGGAGGCAGCAGCTCAGAGAAGAGATAAAGTACATCACAGCTTTGGAGTGACAAGATTGCTATCTCACCCTGTGCCTCATTTCTATTTCCAACCCTCAGCACAGATCTATGATGCCTTTCCAGGATTAGCCTACTTCTAAAGCTAAAGAAAGCCTCTCTTAATTTACAGCCTTTTACTTATTTAACACCAGAACCACATTAACTGACTGTGCCTTTGGACCATCCCAGCATTTTAGCAGTACAGTGTACTTGGAATATCATGTAGGACTAGAGAGAGTGTACAGCAGTGCCAAATGGTATTTGGCTTAAACAGAGCACATTTAGGGTATGCAAACATTCTGGCCTCACACCTAGAGGCACGAAATATATTGCCTCATTTTGTAAAGACTGGAGGGGTTTTGCTCTCAAAGATTCCCATGAATGGTCACCTTAATAAATCATAATCACCTCCACATATGGCTTCAAATAATGGAAATACCCAACCCAGAACTGGAGACAAGTCAGCACCCAAGGAATTGACCTAAGGATCCTCTGATTTGCATTCCAGCGTAAAGGTGTGCCAGAACTGTCCTGGGTGCCCAAACCCTTTTCTAAAATACATTCTTTTACAAGGCTGTAACTCAGATGAAGCAAACCCAAAAAGGTTTGTTACCAAACACATACACACACTTTTTATGATGTGCTTTTGGTAGCAGAATGATTATTTTGTTTCTTGCATCCTTTTCATCACCTTCGCCCTTTGCCATACGCCCCCCAAACTAAAAAGCTGTTTGGAACAGGGGAGATAAACAACTATTGTGCAACATGAAAAACTAATAGCTTCTGATTTATTACCAGTAAGGACTTTCAGCTATCCACCCTGAATTGGGCTTCTGAGGACCAAGCAGTTAAAAGTACCGGGGTATCTGCTTCAGAGTAATGAGGGCAGCTACACAAGCACAGAGATCTGCTCTGATGCAACAGGTAGGACACCTGCAGCACAGACAAGTCACAAAAACACAGCATCTGTTATGCTGGAAAGAAAGGAATAGCTCTGAGGACAGTTGCACGCCACAGGTGAGCACCCAGCTCCCCTTCGCTTACTTACTTCCCCTCCGACCCGTAGCTGTTCATGCTGTCCTCGATGGACTCGTGGCTGGCCTGGCGCACGGTCCTGCTGGGCATCTCCACCGCCAGCCCGGTTTCTGTGCTCCTCTGGATGGCTCCTTTCAGTCTCCGACCATCCCCGTCTAGGAACAAAAGGGGAGACCTGCAGTCACCTACCACTCCCAGAGCCTTCCCCAGTGACAGAGGCAAGGAGAAGCAGAGGTGGTCTTTCAGAAGTCCAGCCTGGCATCTGGCACCCAGGCAGTACTTCGCTCTCGGGCAGCATTTCAATACTCAGCTCTGCTTTAGCAGCAGCTCCCAATCATTTGGAACAAACACAGTGCTCCAGCGAGCCAGGGCCCAGCACCACAGCCAGCACCCTCCCAGCTCCTGCACCGACTGATCACGCACTGAGCACAGGCAGGTGCCAGCACAGGCTGGTATACAGGGGGCTGCCCGCTTTGGGAGCACAGCGGCAGCAGCCACGGGCGGAGTACAGCCTGACCCTGCCTCCAAACATCTCCTAAATCCCATGCTGCTGCCCCAGCTTGAGCAGCAACAAAGAGGCACAGCTCCTGGTGACCATCAAGGGAGAAGACAGGAGGAAAAGGCCAAGCGGCAGCAGCAGACGTGATGTGAAGGTAGGAGCCCTCCCAGACCAGCCACAGGGATATCTGTGCACAGCCAAAACTTTCCCTAGTGGCACCTGGAATGGCACCAGCAGTAGAAAACCCTGGAGAGGACTATTCCCCTTTGTACACACCCTCGGCCACAGCACAACGGGAATTAAGTAGGTTCTGGTTCCTCCTGGGTGCAGTCTTCAGAGACTCAGCCCTCTGAAATTAACAGCTGCTATTTTCATCCTCCATCTCCAGCAGTCTGCTTCTCAGAGCAAACCACATTATCTAATGAATATGCAAAGAACACCATTACTATTAATTGCTTTAGCTGGTGTTAGGGAGCTCCAGATTCCATCCTACATGCCGCATTCATCCCGAACCACATCTGCTGCAAGTCTTCTGCACAAAGCAGAATTAACTAAATCCTTTAAAGACGTCCTCCTGTAAACCTCAACCAGTCAACAAATCTCTGAGCCCCGGGGCTCCCAGAAACCCACCAGCTTTTTGAGTACCACTCTGGAGAAGGAATGACCCAGTTATCAAGTCTACAGAAATCAGGATCCCCAAATATGAAAGAAACCCAATCTTTCCCAGTTGCTTTGGAAATACGAGGATATCTGCAAGGATCCATCTAAAATACCCAAAGGTGGTTATTTGTATAGCATGCTGCTTGACCTAAAACACTTCTCTTTAGATCTTTGGATCTTGGTGTGAACAAGTATGTTTAAAATAGAACTACCAGTAAGGTATCAGAAATCCTTCTTGTTCTACTTCTTATACTATAGCTATGCTGAAATGCAAAAAAAAAAAAAAAAAAAAAA
>WBNM01011236.1:17688-45124 GCA_013399055.1 Ramphastos sulfuratus | reverse complement strand
AAAAAAAAAATGTTTCCAGGTGCGTAGATGTGTTGGCCCCAGGGCTCTACAGCAGCTGCTGCCCCCACGTATGTGCGTCCCTGTGGGGGGAGAGAAAGGAATATGCATGCTCTGGGTTACCGTTAGCTGCAGCCTGCAGTTTGTGTGCCTAGAGCAGTGTGTGAAGCACGCTGAAAAATCAGAAAGTTAGATAAACATAAAGCATATTTTTAATGTGCTTTCAAAATCCAAACCTTCAGGCAAGAATAACAATAGAGGCAGCAATAAAAGCAAAGCCTCACGAAACAGCCTTGCCTACTTCCCTGACCACTGCACAACAGTTCTCCTTGATGCACCTTCCTCAAGCTTTGTACAGCTTGCTGGATCTTCTGATGGGGTTTGTAGTTCCTTTCAGAGAGCATTCCACAGCTCTGTGGGCAGACCTGATGGTCCATTCAATGTGCCTCTCACCTTCATAACCCTTCCACCATCTACATCCATCCATGCTCATCCCTCCCTCACAAGTGCACTCTCCAAGCACTCATCCTTTGGTGTCTTCTAGGTCACAAATGGGATCCAGGACCCTAACCTACCCGCACAGCCTTTTAGGTTAATGTTACCTGCAGTTAGCATGTAACAAAAATGTGGTGTTCTAACCCTGTCTGTTGAGAGAACAGGGCAGGTGAGGAGTAGCACTCTGGAAAGAATCAGTGCAGAAAAGAAACAGAGATGGACAAAGCTGTGCTGCTCCTCTGCAGGCCAAAATCGTTTCATAGCATGGGGCCCTGCAGAGGGGCTGTGCCTCGTCCCTTACCTGAAGTCTCATGCTTCACCACCTTGGCAAACTCAGGCAAATGCTCCACGTCTGTGCAGGTGCTGCCTGGCAAACCCATTTACCTTCATCTAACTGTTGGCAGTCTCTGGCACAAGTCAGAGCGGTATCAATGTTATCTGCAGTACCACCAGATTTATTCTCTGCACTGCTTCCAGTTCAGCAGCAAACAACAAAGGTTAACCAGCCAGTCAAAGCTGCAGCACCACAAGCAGCAAGGAGCAGAATCTGCTTCAGAATGACCTTGGGAACCGTAACTTTTTTTCTCCAGTCTGCAGGATGTAGACACACTGCACCTTGCAGCGCCAAGAGCCAGAAGGGACCAGCAGACACTTTGCCAAGTTCTCTGTCGACAGGCCTTTAGATTCTGCTCTGCTCAGCCAAACAATTTCTGTCTGGCTAAGGACTATCTTCTGAAAAGCTGTCCACTCTGGATTGGAAGATACCAGGATGAGGAATCTGCCATTTGTCCATGTAGTTTATTTTACTACCTGGCATTCTTGAGACCTGACCTCAGTTTGCCTGGTTTTGGCATTCACCCATTGCAGGTGCTATGGCCTCCTCCGCTGTGAGGGCTGCTTTATGTCCTCCCTACAAAGGTCCTTCTGCAGCATAATCAAGTTATCTCTCCATCTTTTCTGACAAGTTTAACAGACTAAGCTCTTTATGTTTCTCATGCTCTGGCTTTTTTTTTTTTTGTTTTTCCTCTGCCCTTGAATCTTTTTCATGACCTCCCCAGGCTTTTTCATACCCTCTTGAGAACACACACAGCAAACCACAGCTCACCTTTCCGTGCAGAAGTGCCCATCTCCACTGCTTCTGCTTGCCCCTCCCAAGATCACAGTAAGCTCCTAGTATAGGCCCACAACCCACCTGGATGCTGTCAGCATGACCTTGTAGAACATTATATTAAGAAATATGTAAGCAAACACATTTTATTTGAAGAGAGAGAGGGCAAGAAGTGCAGCCAGCTCCCATGCTCAGTACTATTTACGGTCCTTCTAATGTGCACATCACCTGTGAACTTGGTGAGGTTTAAACTCAGACTTGCTCCAAATCAAATGAAAACACTGAAGAGCACCAAGCTTTCAAAGGAGCCTCTTGCCTTTGAGGCTTTTCTTTGACCACTGCTTTTTGAAATGTGATGTAAGATTTTAATCTCTTTGTCACATCTTTCAGGGTCATGTTGTTCTAGGACAAACCCCTCATCATACTTACCCAGATAACTTCTACTAAAGCTTAGAGGGGAAAAAAAGAAGTCTAACAAGACCCATTTTCCCTAAATCCTTCTTGACTAGTATTAATTATACTCCATCATTTTGTTCTTTGTTAATTGCATCTCATTATCATGCCTCCCTTAATTCTGTCTTTGAGTGACCAAAAGCTCCCTCCAGACAATTCAGTAATGCATGAAGAGTAGAGTATGCTGGTGCCCTGCAGAGCATCCTTTGCCAGGCTCCCTCCCTTGAATATATTTCCAGCTGTCAGTCACATCCAGAGGCAGTTCTTTTCCAGGTTGAGGCCACCAAGAACTGTATTCACCTTACATCCCGGGGCCGGGAAACACAAGAGTGGTATTGTACTCTTCAATCCCTCAGGGAAGGAATCACCATTTCTTATGTCCTCTTCTATATCAGCCTAGTGTAGGACTCTTCAAAGCCCTTTCTCTCTGCTGCTGCCACGTCTCTCCATGCTCAGAGGCCATCAAGTCCTGCAAAATATCTCTGAGTCTGCGATAGCTCACCTCAAGGCCATGAGTATACAATTATTTCTCCTACACAGAGTTACTCTACCACAGATGTTTTCTGAGGGACACAGCACGTCCCTTCCACAGTTACCCCTGCACTGCCTCCTCTCTTGTTGCTTCCTTTTCCTCCACCCAGGTACCTGGTACCTTCCTTTCTGTTTTCAATTTTCTCCACTGTGATAGATCAGTTTACTGGGTGCTCCCAACACAAAAAGAAGTCAGCATGACGCATACGCTATGGACCCTCCCATGCTTTAGAATTGATATTGATTTAAACCTGAGATTAGGAACTGATTGAATTTCAACTCAATCAGCTTTGCTCCAAAATTAACCAACTTCCAAACACAGAACACAGTGGTGCCCAGAGCACATGGCCAGGCACCACCAACACACACCAAAAGGCCAGCCAGCAGCGCAGTCTGGCTGGCTTGCTTCCTTCCTTCACCTTGGAGTGCAAGCTGCAAAGGAAGGGCAATCAGTTGAATAGCTGCTTTCAGGGCATATTTGTTCTTGCTATAAAGCTTTGGACAAAATAAAATTCTGTATTTTCAAGGAAAAATTAGTCCAAGCCTGAGTACAGAGGCTGCATCTCCACTGCTGTTCTCAGCCAAGCCAAGCAGCAAGCATTTATTTGCACCCAGCTGTCCATGCTGCAGGGCATCGACCTGAGGATATGCTGCTCTCTGGCTTCACACCTGGCTTCCTCAGCAACTGAACTACCTGCTTTGCTCCAAAATGAGGCTCAGCTACAATCCCACACTTATGAAGCACGGAGAGTTGACAACCCCATCAGGGAAACAGAGAGAAAGGCATCTGACAAAGTCAGTGCTCCCTTTGAAGCACACTGCAGAGCACCTGTAAGCAGAGACAGTGTTGATGAATGCCTGTGAGAGCAGAGTGCACCTGCAGCCAGCACGCAGGGGTAGCAGTGTTTGTGGCTAGATGGGACAGGACCTGAGTGTCTGCAAAGATGTGCCCTGAGCCTTGCAGCAGCTGATGCCAAATCAGCCTGCTCTGGCCTTGGCTAAAACGTGGTTCACAAGCCATTTCATTTCCCACAGCCAAATGCTTCGCTCTCAAGGTCAAAATCAGAGATCACAGTATCACCAAGGTTGGAAGAGACCTCAAAGATCATCAAGTCCAACCCGTTACCACAGACCTCGAGACTAGACCATGGCACCAAGTGCCACGTCCAAACGTGCCTTGAACACCTCCAGGGACGGTGACTCCACCACCTCCCTGGGCAGCCCATTCCAGTGGGGAATGACTCTCTCAGTGAAGAACTTTCTCCTCACCTCCAGCCTAAACTTCCCCTGGCACAGCTTGAGACTGTGTCCTCTTGTTCTGGTGCTGGTTGCCTGAGAGAAGAAAGCAACCTCCTGCTGGCCACAACCACCCTTCAGGTAGTTGTAGACAGCAATAAGGTCTCCCCTGAGCCTCCTCTTCACCAGGCTAAACAATCCCAGCTCCCTCAGCCTCTCCTCATAGGGCTTGTGCTCGAGGCCTCTCACCAGCCTCGTTGCCCTTCTCTGGACACGCTCAAGCACCTCAATGTCCTTCTTAAATTGAGGGGCCCAGAACTGGACACAGTACTCAAGGTGTGGCCTAACCAGTGCAGAGTACAGGGGGAGAATGACCTCCCTGCTCCTGCTGGCCACACTATTCCTGATGCAGGCCAGGATGCCATTGGCCTTCTTGGCCACCTGGGCACACTGCTGGCTCATGTTTAGGCGGGTGTCAATCAGCACCCCCAGATCCCTTTCTGTTTGGCTGCTCTCCAGCCACTCCGACCCCAGCCTGTAGCTCTGCATAGGGTTGTTGTGGCCAAAGTGCAGCCCCCAGCACTTGGATTTGTTGAAAGCCATCCCCTTGGACTCTGCCCATCTGTCCAGGCGCTTGAGGTCCCACTGCAGGGCCCTTCTGCCCTCCAACCGACCAACATCTGCCCCCAGCTTCTTTCTTTTTTCTCCATGAAGATCTTCCCCAGAGAAAAGATGATAAACATCAGCTTGGGGCTCAAAATGAAAAAAGGGAAAACATCAAGCATGCATCTGGACATTATCATCTGCTGAGATTAGGAAGAAGGTCTAACAACCGATCTTCAGGGTGTCCATGGGCAAAAAACAGTAGTAGAGGTCTCAGCTCAGCACCCTGTTAGACCATGTTACCCATATCTTATTTTCAGCTATTCTCAGAAAAGGGTCAAGACATGAGCTCCTCTGCTCCCAGCATTTGTTCCTAATGGGTTTGAAAATAAAAGATTGCTTTCTGTTTAGTCAGATGCTGAATCCTTGCAGACATGCACTAACATTTGTACGCCATGAATCAATCCTGGGATTGATACATACAGCACATCAAGACAACTCCCTCTGGACTTCTTGCTCCTCACCCTTTCAAGGAGCCACTGAAGCTTCTCTGAGGAGCTGCCAAACTTTTCCCTCTGGGACACTTCCAATGCTCAGCTCCAGTGATTTGCTTTCACTCAGGATGCTTCTTGTAAACTGAGACTATGCAGCAGAGCTCTTCTAGGGGCACTAGTTGAGATCTTTCTCTCTGTCCAGGGCCACCTTCTCAACAGTATTTGTAGGCTGCAGATCTTCCACTTCTCTACCAAATTTGGCTGAAACTGTTACATTGGAATGAGGGAGAGAGGGAGAGGGTGAAGACAAGGCTCTGGTTTGAGTACTGAAGAAATAATTGCCTCTCTCAAATTCACAGCTAGNCTTTAGAATTGATATTGATTTAAACCTGAGATTAGGAACTGATTGAATTTCAACTCAATCAGCTTTGCTCCAAAATTAACCAACTTCCAAACACAGAACACAGTGGTGCCCAGAGCACATGGCCAGGCACCACCAACACACACCAAAAGGCCAGCCAGCAGCGCAGTCTGGCTGGCTTGCTTCCTTCCTTCACCTTGGAGTGCAAGCTGCAAAGGAAGGGCAATCAGTTGAATAGCTGCTTTCAGGGCATATTTGTTCTTGCTATAAAGCTTTGGACAAAATAAAATTCTGTATTTTCAAGGAAAAATTAGTCCAAGCCTGAGTACAGAGGCTGCATCTCCACTGCTGTTCTCAGCCAAGCCAAGCAGCAAGCATTTATTTGCACCCAGCTGTCCATGCTGCAGGGCATCGACCTGAGGATATGCTGCTCTCTGGCTTCACACCTGGCTTCCTCAGCAACTGAACTACCTGCTTTGCTCCAAAATGAGGCTCAGCTACAATCCCACACTTATGAAGCACGGAGAGTTGACAACCCCATCAGGGAAACAGAGAGAAAGGCATCTGACAAAGTCAGTGCTCCCTTTGAAGCACACTGCAGAGCACCTGTAAGCAGAGACAGTGTTGATGAATGCCTGTGAGAGCAGAGTGCACCTGCAGCCAGCACGCAGGGGTAGCAGTGTTTGTGGCTAGATGGGACAGGACCTGAGTGTCTGCAAAGATGTGCCCTGAGCCTTGCAGCAGCTGATGCCAAATCAGCCTGCTCTGGCCTTGGCTAAAACGTGGTTCACAAGCCATTTCATTTCCCACAGCCAAATGCTTCGCTCTCAAGGTCAAAANACTGTTACATTGGAATGAGGGAGAGAGGGAGAGGGTGAAGACAAGGCTCTGGTTTGAGTACTGAAGAAATAATTGCCTCTCTCAAATTCACAGCTAGGGCAGACAAATCATAGAATCATAGAATGTCAGACGCTGGAAGGGACCTTGAAAGCTCATCCGGTCCAACCCCCACTGCCAGAGCAGGATCTCCTATACCAATCACACTGGAACATGTTTGGGCAGGTTTTGAATATCTCCAGAGAGGGAGACTCCACAATCCCCCTGGGCAGTCTGTTCCGGGGCTCTGTCACTCTCACAGGGAAAAAACTCCTGAGTTTTGGTACAGGCAAAATACAGAGGAAAAGAGCTGACAAGGCCAAATTGGTTAATTCTCCAGCCCTGCTGATGCTCTCTCAATAGCAAGTGGCATTGGCAGGACCAGGTGTATGCCAACATAGAGCTAGCCACAGAGCACCGGGAATGAGTCATGCAACCTTGTGTTGGTTTGTTACAAACACAATTAATGGCACAGCCACAGCTCTTTAACAGCCATGAAGCCACAGCACCCTGGAGTCACTCATAAACTCAGAATCACGCTTAGAATAGAGTTTGATTTGTGTTTAGCTTGGGTTGTAATTACTTCATCATATTTTCCTTAAGGAAATGAACGACCAAATTCACAAGGAGTTGACTTTAATTATACACACTGCTTAATAACTCATGTCCATTTGGAAGCAATTATTTGGTCCACTGTGGAAGCACTGAAGAAGAGACAATGGTCTGGTTCCAGACAAGACAAACGATTCCAGGCATCCAGCTTCCAACTCCAGGCAGCTTCACCAGAGGACACAACTGTCTATGTCAGGCTGCACCAGAGGGGTTTGCACACAATACCTGCTGCAAATGCTGAAGGAAGCAACCAAGCCACTACATTTGCCCCCTAATTCTAAACACACTGCTTCGACTCACACAGAGGCATCCTGTGGCAGATCCAAGGCCACGCAGTGCCTATGTGCCAGGCCACTACTGCATCCCAGCAGTAGGCCCTGCACCTGCACCACACACGCCTGGAGCAGCAAGCACAGAGAGCACCTGGGGAAGCGCCCAGAGCTTCCTGGCAGGTGGAGAGGCTTGAGCACAGCAACAGTCCAATTTGCTCACCAGCTCCTCCAAACCAGGAACTGCTCTGCTCTTCAAATGCATCTGCTGCACTCACACTGGTTCCCTCCCACAGGCCCCTCTGCAGGGTTCCGGGATGGCTTCCATACAACCCAAGTGTTCTGCATGAGTCAAGCGGAAGGAGGAGACCCTACCCTTTGTGGTCCTGGCACCTCTGGTCAGCTGGAAGACAGGGTCAGGCTGTGATACCCTGAAGCCGGACAGGAGCAGCAGTAAAGTGATTCATGGTGACCAAGAAAAGTAAATAGGCAAAACACTGGGTTTCATGTCAAAGCAAACATCCCTGCCAATCACGCAGTACAAATACCTTCAAACAAGTCAAGTTCTTAAACATTGAAACCACCACCCAATGTCAAAACCAGAGGTGCTGAAATTCAACTTGCAGCCTCCTAAGAAAAAAACATTCTGGCAAACTGTCCCCAGCCCAAGCCCTGAAGAGATGCATGCAGGCTTGCATCCAAGTGACAGACTCCCACAGACCAACATGGCAGACACAGAACTGCCTCCCACGCCTGTTTTCTGCATGCATAAAAGCAGTGCTCAGGTATAAAACCATCCTAAATTATTTGAAGTCCATTGGGAAATTCAGTTTACAGTTTGTCTAAGCAGACTATTGAGCTTCCAGTAGTGGGAAAAAGCCTTTTGGCCAGAGCTAGAAAATAGCCCTCATGTCTTCACTGCTGCTGAGAGAGACTGCAGAATATGGGAAAGTAACCAAAGCATCGTGTCTGCCCCGTGACTGCTGGGTATCAGAGGAAGAAGCCACCAATGCAGCAGATGGATGTGTTCTAGGGATGACACCAAACTCAAATCTTCTCAACTGGCAGCCAGAGGTGCAGAAGTCCTTTGTACAGAAGAGCCCCAGACTGCTCCAAAGGCAGTGTGTGGTAACCACAGTGCAAGCCAGGCATGCACCAGCAACTGCACAAGCAGTGGGTGACTCTTTGTGGCATGGCTGCCCCATAAGCAGTGTGCAAGCCATGACTGACCAGCAGCACTGGAGGAAGGTCAGCAGAGAACACTGTGCACTAAGTTTGGTTTTGAAGGGTTTGCTTAACCTGCTTCCTTCTCACACCTGCAGTTAACTTGTGCCCTTCTGACCTCAGACTTGGCTGACAGGAGGCCTTGGGGTTTCTGAAGGTGGCACTGGCAAGGCTGGAGAAGTAAAATCCTCTTGGGTGCTCTGTTTCACTCCACTGAGTACAGCACCTGTGGTAGTGACCTGTACAGCTACCAGCCCCACCTCAGCAGTCCAAGGGTAGAGCTGTGCTACCAAGCTTCAGCCTTCACATTTACTTGGACTAACAGAAACAAAGCTAAGGAGGTGGGAGGTACCATCCTGAAAGGCAACTTCAGAGACAGACTCTCAGACCCAACTCGTTCGCCATTCCCAGTCATGAGTCAGAACCAGCAAGTGAGCTCCGGAGCGAAGCACCATCCGCTCCTTCCTCTTCTTCCTGCCCAGGGCTCTGTTTCCTTGGCAACAAATGAGAGCATCACAACAGCCTCCTTGCTAGCAAATAGCATGCAAAAATGTGTCACTTTTTTTCTCTTCAGTGTCTTTATCACTAGGGAATAAGCCTGAACTCAGAACTCACCACTCAGCAAAGATGGAAATAGATACCCATTACTACTATTTAAAATTAAAGTATCTTTGGAGCCTTGAAGTTTGCCCAGAGACAGGTACTGAGCATGGGATTTGAATTGATTAAATTAAGAAAAAAAACCAAGCCACCAACAAAAAAAGCCACCTTGCTGAAGTTCACCTTTAAATTACAGAACTTGAGGAATTTGAGGGGAAAAAAAAATAAAGCTCATAAATTTTAGATCTGTATTTTAGATTCTGTTAATATTCACTTCTGAGAAGCATTAAAAAATGAAGATTACAAATTTAATGATGTAACACATGGGAGAAATTATCCTCCTCCCCACATAAAAAGGCAGTTTGTTCTTGGCTATAAATTCATTTTCTATTACTGTCATTAAACCAGTATAATGTGCTAAAATTAGGGTCTGCCCCATCACAGCTCTGGCAACCCACAGTCAAGAACTCATCATGCCAGCAATTTAGAAGGCACCTTAATGAGGTGAGAGGAGCAACATCCTGCCAAGGAGCAGGCAACTCCTCAATGAAAGGCTCCCTGGTGCCGCTGAACAGGAACAAGGGTTTGGAAAGCAACTGGACAAAACTAACGACAAAAAAAATCAGGAGCATAGAAAGCGCCTAAGCCACGAGTCAGCCGAGGCTGCGCAGCGTCCTGAAGCAGCACTGCAGTAAGTGTAAGCAGCTACCAATGGCTGGGCTATGAGGAGGGCACTAAGAGGCCAGGCTCACAGCAGTGGAGGTGAAGCTTTCTGGGAGGAGGCCAGGCTCCTGCCTTCAGGCCCCACCACCTCCTATTCGGCTGTCTAAGAACACAGCCATGGCGGTGAACAGCACTGCAGGAGGCTAGGTCAGGCTGATGCCTTGTGCCAGTGCTCATCTCCCTCACAGGTTTCCTCCGTGGTGCCAATCTTTCACCAGGTGCTCTGCAGACATGAAAACCTTCCACTCCTCTCACAACACAGAGAAGTGAGGTCACACCCCCAGGCTGCAGTAGCCTTCCATTCACCTCCTAAACTGCTTCCAAGTTTTCACCCTCCATAGCTTGTGCCGTATGTTTAATGGATGTCCCACATGGCATCCCCTGCTTCCCAGGAACACCATGCACCAAGACCATCACAGCAGTCCCTTTTCCACACACAGAGCACCCAGTCCTCTCCTCTCACTCAACATGCTCCTAACTGCACACATGCCTGGACCATCAGGGATGATGCTGCCATACCTGACAGCTTACCTAGCAGCCCATCGTTAAACCCGTATGCAGTGGTTTCTGCAAGCAGAAGCAGCAACCAACAGCTGCTCCATGGAAAGAACATCAAAACAGGGCTTTACTGTCTCGTGTCCCACAGCTCTTCTTCTATCTCCAAGTTATAACATGTTTGAATAATAAAAGAAGCCTCTTTGCCACCTCTGGCACCATTTTCCCCTTTTGCTGGGAACATGTCCATGCTGCTGCACAGAAATTCCAGCATTTGCTTTTCCCTTTTTATCCTGCTTCACCTATGCTTTGTGCAGCAGGCAACAAGAAGCCTTGCTCATACCTTAGTTACTTCTAGAAGAAACCTAAGCAACCAGCACCAGGAAATGAGTTTACAGCATTTGCTGATAGTTCTTGTTCTTCCTTTGCTCGTGCATTGTCCCAGATTTTGGAAGCAGAAAAGCTGGTCCCTGTTCAGGATGACCAGCACTGGCCAGCACCCCAACACACAGCCCTGGCCCTGAGCAAGCAGGTTGGTATTTAGGCATTGCTGTGCAGCTCTGATGAGATGTGCCCTTCACTCCATGATGCGCCAGTCCCCACACCAGTGCAGGATTCCAAGTGTAGGCACCAGCATTTGCTTCAAAACTCCCCATCTACCCAAATCCTCATACAGGGAAGCATCATGGTTGGAAATGAAGAGGAAGGGGACTTGTGACAAAGTGAATTCATTTGCGAGCTTGACACATGCACAGAAAGCACTTTGCAGTCCCACCAAAGCCTGGCTTTACTCCCTCTGTTGAAGCAGTTTCCAAGCACATCTGCAGATGTTTGGAGGTCTGTGCCTTGCCCTTGGCCTGATCTGGACAGAGATGAAAATGTTTTGCTTCTGCTGGGACCGCACATCTCCATCGGAGCGAGCCATAAAGCCACACTTGATTTGGAAGTCACTACTAAAGTTTTGTCCTCTGGCACCTCTTCCTGGTCTTCTGTAAGCCACACTCCCACTTAAGTGTCCTCCTGCTGTATCTCCTCATCTCAGAAATTTCACTTTACCAAGCCAGACTTAGTCTTTCTGAACGTTTCACAACAGTTGTCTCTGTGTATTTTCTGCACCAGCGAATTGACTTTCGGCACTGTATTTTGCTGCTGTACAATACAGCCTTCCCTCTCAGCAGCCCCCTCTCCTTTGCACAGACACTTAATGAAGTCCAAAGTGTGACAATCTGTTTCCCACAGTGAAGTATAAGAGAAACTGTAAACCATCACTGTGAGATGGAGTAGAAAGGGAAGCAAGCCCTTCCCACCAGCCAGTCACAGTTGTCTCGACAGCACCCACTACACCCTGCAAGACTTCGCTTGTACTCAACTCAAACTTCAGTAAACAAATCAAGAAGACAACTTTAGGAAATATATAAAAGCTTCTGGAAGTGAAACTCCAACCTTGGAGGTGTTCAAACCCAGGCTGGATATGGTATTCAGCAGCCTGATCTAGTGGGAGGTGTACCTGCTCATAGCAGCAGGGGTGGAGCTGAATGATCTTTAAGGTCCCTTCCAACCCAAACCATTCTGTGATTCTATACAAGCCCCAGGGAAATCCTCCCCATATTTTTGATACTCAGTGTGCTATCCCTACCTGGTCACTTGGATGCTTTACCCACACAACAGTTCCAGGCTCCAAGTGGATTTAAAGCCTGGAAAGACTTCCCAGAGCACTACACAAACTCCTCTGATGTTGCCCACATAGGAGGCTACAAATTGGCACCAGCAGCTGTCAACATTTTGGTTTGATCTTTCAGCAAACAAATCCACCCTCTGAAATGTTTGCAGGATGCAGAGATAAGAAGCAATAATGAGTAAGGACCAAAGAAGTTGGAAGGGTTTATTTTCACCAAGTAATCAATACCTTCTGGCAGTCTTCATCCAGCTCTAATAACACCAGCAAGGACAGTAACCCTTGGCATGCTGCTCAGCAACCATGATCTCATTAACCACCACAGCCCACTTCTGACAAGAAAGTGGCAGGTCTGAAGTTCTTCGACAGCAAGAGAGACACAAGATGAGTGTTTGAAAGGGACACTGACAGCCAGAGCAAGGCAAGAGTTTCGGAGCTGCAGGTGTGGCACACCCATTTGCCTCATGTGCTGCTCCCCTGGGGGCAGGCACAGGGACTCTGCTCACACACCACACACCAGCCTGAGCAGTCTGTGTCCACGGCAGCCCTGGTGCCTCTCCGGATGGCTGTCCAAGCCAGCTCATTAACCAACCGAATGACAATAAAGCAGTCAGAGGGAGATGCATTATTGCACTCGGAGCAATTCAGTGCTCAGAGACAAACTATATTCTATAAGCTGGAAGCTACTGAACACAGAACCCTATTTCCTTCATGGCTCTTGTACTGACATGCTGTGGGCCAGCTGAAACCTGGAAGAGGAAACACCACCTCATCCCCTCATTAAAACACAAGCTATGGCAGCAATCCTCTCAGAGAAGTGCTCTCCCTCTGCAATTACTTACATACTTCTGTACAATCATTTCCCCATCTCCACCCACTGGAGCCAGGAATTATTACGCACTCACCCATGCTGGGCCAGCATCAGGGGGCTGCAGAGCTGCATCACCCTGTCCTTGCCAAGGCAGTAGTGCCACTGCCCCAGCACCCAGCCCCAGTAGGGCAGTTGTGACATTTCTCTACATAATGCCAATTTCAGCACAGGATGTTGGAGCTCCTCCTCCTGAGATGGTGGATTGTGGTCCCATCTGCTTATCTCTATGCTGTCCCTTACTAGAACATCCCACATCAGCAGTAACATTCTCAAAATGGGGATTAAAAGCCTCTCAGCACTGTGTCACCTCCTCTGTAAGCAAGGCAGAGCATGAGAAGATAAAAGCAGGGATAATCCACAGGTCCCACTGGAGGACTCACACTGGACTTCTGGACATTGCTTGCCAATCAACTCCTGATGCCCAGCAGATGACAGTAACTCACTTACTGATCTCTTTTCCATCCAGCTTCAATTTATGTGACAAGCCCTGCAGATGAGTCAGCTGAAATGTCTTACACACGAGCTAGTCCTTGGGATCTATCCTTCTCCTTTCACAGCTGGCTGTTCCCATTAACTCCCACTTCAGTTCAGCCTGGGCACAGCTATCTAAGAGAGAACAAATTCTCAGAAGCCAACCTGCTGAAAATCCAAAGCACCCTGCACAGACTGCTACACTACAGTGGAAAGACTTTCACAGTGAATCTATTACCAATAAAGCAGCAGTTGCATTAAATAAAATCTCTTCTCCATTTGTGGCCAGCAAACACAGAACTACCGGTAGAGGTCCCAGTTATATAACAGTGTACAACACAAATCCACTTCTCGGAGTTGTTCGCCCTAGTGACAGAATGCTGCACACTGACAACATTTTTAGACTGAACTTTGTTTTGTCTAAGACACAAGAAAGCAGGTTTGGGAATGGCGGTAGACCCAGACCAAAGGCAAACCATGGCTTGGAATGATGCAAACACTGATCCTAAGGCAAAGACACAGATACTACAGACATAGAAAACTCAGCATTTGCTCCAAGCCCCCAACAGCAGATATGCTAAACACATGGAAGACTTCAGCACATTTTTGAAAATTAGAACTTTAAGCTACAGTGACCAAAATAAAGAGGGGAGAAAAAAAAAAAAAATCCAGTCTCAGATCAGGATTAAATAAGACAGGACAAAGCTGGTATTAAGCCAGAGTGACACGGAACAATTTGATGTTAACAAGAGCAGCTCCTACTTACTCCTCTAAGCACTGTGGAAGGTGCAACTTCTCCAGACTCTTTTTCCTTACACCAGCCAGTTTCAGAGCACTAAGAGAAACAGTTCTAGTAGAGATATCATTTCCTTCAGTACCAAAGAGCCATCAGCTGCCAGTGTGACTTCAGACAGCTGTGACACTCCGATCTGCACCAAGGTTCAGAAGAGGAACACATCCTCTCACAGCTTTTCAGTGTGGTAACCAATATTTTGATGCCAATCACTAATACTGAAGATGGAAGATTAATCTCAGATCATCAAATCAACCAGGAATGCAAGCCTGGGGATGCTCACCTCACCCTAAGCCAAGCCTAAGGAAGATGTCTACACCTACTGGCAGCAGCACTGATGTCAATCCCCTTCTGCAGCCTCCTGGTAAACCTTTTCCAGTGCTGATGGGCAGCCAGCAGAGTCATGACATTTAGTCACCCTCTTCCTCTCGCACTTAATCACACACCGTTTAAATACCACTTTGTCATTGCCTCTCCCAATCCTTTTCAAATCCTTCCGTTTACTTTGGCAGCTTTTTTTCAACCCCACTCTCTTGTTCATTGCACTTCTCTGTTGCCAGGGGCTGTCCCACCACAGAGGTGCTGAGCCGGGGGTGTGATGTGTCCTTTACTATTGCAACAGTTAAAGTACAAACAGCACTCCTGGAAGATGATCAACTGCACTTCACTATGGACAGCTACTTAGAACCTTAGGGGAGGAAGAGTGAAAGAGCATTTAATGGTGTACCTCAAAACAATGTCTGCCCTTCTGGAAAAGAGCAACCAGAGCAGGGGAACTGCCTGGGAGTGCTACCTTCCTAAATGCAGGAATCCTGCTGCCCTGCTGGGCAGAGTTGTCTCCAAAGGACTGTTGCTTGCAGTTTTAGTGAATCCTGAGCCAGTCACTCCTGTAGGTCTCAGGAGACTTTTCATCTCCAGAAGTCAGCACATAAGGCCAGCCTAAGAGTCACAGGTTAGTGTAAGCAACCTCACACCCAAATGGCAGACACCAAAACCAGGTGATAAACGAGTGAGATAGAGCAGGCATCACCTGAAAACTTAATACACAGTCGTAATATCCATGACCAAAAGGCAGAGAAGAGGCACTGATGTGTACAAGAGAAAGGGAAAGAAGGAACTGAGGAAAGTGGACAACTGAGTGCTGTAAGGAGAGATCGTAGAGCACCCAGAAGTACCTGAAGCATTAGAAATCTCAAACCAAACGTCCTCATCCACAGATTTACTCCCTGCCACAAGTCCAACCACACAACTCACTTCCACCTCATCCATCTCATCCTCCTGGCAGCCCACCCCGAGGAAAGGGTGCAAAGCTCAGAGGGGAGCTGACCTTCATGCAGCTCAGAGAGTTCATCCAAGCATGGTTTGTCACAACAATGCTTCCTGATAAGCCAAAATGTTCAACTCAGACTAAGGCCCAAAGACCTCCTCCAACAACACCAGCACTATGCAGGCATTGGTTGGACAGTTTCTTGGCACCAAGGGAAATGCTGTGGCCACCAGTAACTCCCAAACACACCTGTGTCCTGTAACCCCATTAGAACTGTAGCCGCTAATTAACTTGGAGCGTGCCTCAGTGCTATCGGCAAGATGTAGTGAAAGTGAAGAAGAGGAATCTTTGTGCATCGCACCCACCAGGACTGGCTGTAAACATATTTGGCAGCAGCAGGAGGTTCCTCCAAGCACAACCCCTCGTTATACACACCTCATCTTTCCAGGTTTGCAAGGACTTGGCAGTGTGTCTGTAGAGGCTGGTAACGAACCCCCTGCTAAGAGCAGCTACAATCCTGCAGCTATTAATACAACCTGACATCAGCTATGCCAGCTTCCCAGTGAATCACAGTTGCAAACTTGTAGGTGTTCGATAGCTGGTTGTCAAGTCAAAATAGAACACTGTTAAATATAATCCAAGTCTGCCCCAGTTTTGCAGCTCTTCCCTCCTTTCTGCACTGCAGCCTTAGTGGACCATACACCTGCAGGTCTGAAGAACCACCTTCAGACAGGAAGACCAAGGGGAAAACAGGTCTGCTACCAGAGCACTTGGATCGGCAGTTCTGAAATATTCACTTTGGACCGCAACTTCCTCTCCAATCTGATGACTGCAAGAGCTTAGAAAGCAGGTCACTAACTCTTTTACAACCTCTAAATCCTGTAAGATGCACTTATGTTGAGATGTTAAGCTTTTTCCCCCCTCCTTTACAAACTGAAATAAAAGGCTGAGAATCTTTCCTGACAGAGTAGTTCTGCATCAGAGCAGGGGGACCCCCATTTACTAAGTAACAGAGACCAAACACTGCTCTGACTCCTGCAGAGCACTTTTATACTGGGCAGCCCCCACAGAAAAGCACATTCCTAACAAAACTTCCAGAAGCCTGGGGAAAGGTCAGTGACTGTTTTCAGCATTATTAATGACCATTCTGAACATTTCAGGTTGTTGTGGTGTCACCGTTTCACAATTCACTTCCCCCACCCAAAGCGTTTCTTACGTGTCCCTTTACAGCTGACCTTCGAAAACCCAGACCTAGGGCTCTAGGGGTAAGGTGGTTTAGGAAATCAACAGTTTTCTGGATTTCAGGAAATGAAACAAAATGTATGGCCTGAAATAAGACTTCCTGATGTTCACAGTCAATCCGCCCTACAAGCTCACTGTCACTCTGCAGCAGATGGCTGCAGTGAACAGACTGCGCAAGCAGAGTCTAATTCACCAACTAGAATGGACTGTGGAGAATTTTGCCTGGTATTATGCCTGGAGCAGCAAGACAAATTTTGCCTCAGCTGACCATTCCTTACAGTTCTCTAGCAGGAATCCAGGCAGTGCTGAAATAGGAACAGAAAAACACCGACACATCCTCACACTGCCTAATGCTTTGTTCTCTGAGCAGCCATGAGTGTTTGGCTATGGCTATGGCTGCAGTCACAGCCAGCTCGGACTGCCTGGGCACTGGATCCTGGCCAGTCTGGCAGCTCCGCTTGCTTGAGCGCACACAGCAGCTTTCACAGACAGGCTGATTGAACAGGCACTGCCCGCCAGGCTGAGCGCTGGCCTGCACACCTGCTTTTGGCATTGAGTGCCCTGCCTGCCAGAGCAGAGTTTGCAATGCTCCTTCATCAGGTTACCTGAACTGCAGAACCCAGGGACCGGTCTGCTCCTCTGCTCCAGATGGCTCTGCCTGACCAGCAGAGCAGAGTCTCAGCCCCACACCTGCAGGCCTGTGGGGTGATGTCCTGAGCTGCTGAAGGCAGCTATGGCCCCTGATCCTGATCACTTTCCAACAGAAGAGATTAAAACTCACAAGCATTTTAAAAATGCCCAACTCTGCATACCTAATACTTAGAATGTGCACAGACTCTTGCCAAAGCCATACTCACTAGAGAAAGCTTGTGTTTATCTTCAGGCACATCAAGCAGCACCATCGAACCTGTTCCCATTTTCATGTATTGAGACAGAAGTCCCAGATCTGGAGGGGATGCAACTCTGGACTACATGATAAATGCGGGCAGATGTACAGGGACCAAAGCACACTGAGAGGTGTGGGGTTTGGACAAAACCACCACTGAAACATGTGCAGAGTTGAAAGAGCAATTCCTGTCATTCCTCCTGGTCTAGGGGCAAATGGGGCAAGTGGAAGACTGAAAAGCCTCAGAAGTTGTCTGGACCATCATCTATCTTTACCATAAATTTAAACTACTAGAAAGAAGAAAGAGCTCTGCAGAATTGCTGCAGAGCAACTGCTCCAGTCCTGTGGGCCACCAGTGAGGTTTCATGGCAGGTAGCAGGGCTTCAGCCAGAGGGGCCGCAGCAGGAACCGAACCCAAGAGACAAAGGAAGCTGCTGGATCTTATCTGTCATGATACCACCATCCAAACATGAATTGACTACAGCTGAAGTCTAACAGGCATCAGAAAGAGGAAAAACCTTGATTGTTTTCCTGACAATCTGATTAAACCACAAATAGGGACAGGAAGTAGCAATCTTAAAATCTTGAATCAAGTTTTCCTAACTTCACTAGAGCTGTGATGTCACACAGCAAACACAAGAAAGCAAAGGTAAGTAGTAAAATGCAAAGAAAAAGCCACCCACCTACACAATCTTTCCAGAATGCAGAGAAGTGCTACACTAGGAGCTGGATTTCCACCAAAAAAAAAAATAAAAGTCTTCATCATCTTAGACATCTTGGCTGCAGCACAGTTAACGTTTTTCATCCACGTGGCAGGATACGTTCCCTGCTAACTGTAAACATATAAAGTGCTGGTGGGCAACTGGCACAAGTCCCACACCGCTGGGAAACTGCCACCACTGGGAAATGTCAGCCTCATCCCAGGTGCTCGTGGGGCTGCGTGGGGGATAGGCTGTGCCCACACACTCCTGGCTGTTGGTGACACCACTGCCTCCTTGCCAAGGTGAGTCATGCCACAGGCCTGACTCCACCAAGAGCTGAGCTGTTAGACCCAAGAGGATGGTCAGCTCCAGAGAGGGACAGGACCATGAGTTCCCTGGGGCGGGAGACTGGAGCCTTTCAAATCTGGTCTGTCACCAATGTGCAGTACCACTAACCACAGTTACCTTTATTCTGGCTAACAACTGCGAGTGACAGCTCAACAATGCCTTCAGCTGAGCACTGCAAAGTGAGGTGACCAGAAGCTGCCTGGAGAAAAAAAAAAAAAAAAAAAAATCAGGTCACTGTGGCTGCACTGGAAGCAAAGGTTTTTAAGGACACTGCCTGTCACCCATGAACCCTCAGTTACAGAGGATCATCCCCAAAACAGTGCAGTGTTCCTGGGGGCCAGAGGACAAAGCACTTTATCATAGAATCATAGAATGGTAAGGTTGGAAGGGACCTCAAAGATGATCTACTTCCAACTCCCTGCCATAGGCAGGGACACATCACACTAGTACAGGTCACTCAAGGCCTCATCCAACCTGGCCTTGAACACCTCCAGGGAGTAAGCATCCACAACCTCCCTGGGCAACATCTCTGATCTAATATCTCTTTTCTGATCTTGGCTAACAACTAACACATAAGCTTTGTTGGCCTTTGTTTTTGTTTGCCTGTCTGAGATAGGGAGGGAGAAAGAGAGGGGGGTAGCTTTGAGCCCTTCTGGGCAGTTTGCTTTATCACAGTGATCCAGCCCACCTCCCAGTCCCGCAAACATTCCAGCAGCACAGGTCTTGCTAAACAGCAGGCACAGAATTGAGACCAATACCAATGGGATAAAATAGCTCAGCCCTGCAGATCAATAGAGGGAAATTCAATAAAGGCATGTGTGAAAACCAGGAACTGCAGAGTGCTGGAAAAAATTCAATGCACAAATGCCAGAAAGGAAATGAGTAGCCAGGCAGCGCAGAACAATCTGGACTGTGGCACAGATCACCTGTGGCACAGACTGTGGCACCCCTGAATGCCAGCCAGGAATGGGGACACTCTCGCAAGGCACAGCATCACTGCACACATGGCATGGCAGCTGCACAGCAGCCACAGCACTGTCCACACCACTCCTCCTGCAAGAGCCCGAGGCCAGAAACCAGGCCACCGCAGGGTCTGGGAAACTGCTCTACGCAAAAAATGCAATCAGGCTTCTTTAGTCCAGAAAAGAAAAGGTGAGAGAGGATGTCGTGATCCCAGGCACTTCCTGGGTTGGGATAATCAGCACAGGGCAGAGAGCTCTGTCATGTGAAGAGCTGCTCTGAAGACAGCAACCATCACTTGTGTCCCCACACTGCCTGGAGCAAGACAACAGTCATCTGCTCCATTTCCATAAAGATTTAAACTAAATTTTATGGTAAACTCTCCTAAGCAGGAACGGGCTCATTACTTGGAGACTAGGCATAAGTGACTCCCCAGGACTGCTTCTCCCTCTGCATTCCTAAGACTATGGACACACAGGCGCCAGTACCAGAGCCTCTGAGCTCAGAGCAGTTTTGAGAAGATGATGACAGTTACCTCTGTCCATGCTGGACTGTCCAAACTGCTGAGCACTCAAACAGTTCAGCCTGTCTTCTGCAACGCCGTATGAGTTCTGTGGATTGGGCAGAGGTGAGGAACACTAAAGGGCACGAGACTGAAATGCAGGGATTTAACTGCAGCTGGTTGTGGCTGAGATTGGGCTGCTGAGCTGTGCTGCGTTCCTGCAGGACGTTTGGCTGTGTCAGAGCTCCCCAGCCCTTACACCTGTGATGTTCTGTAGAAGCGAAATCAAAGCCGTGACTGAACTGCGGCTTGCAGGGCCAGCAGACTTGGACGGCCGAAGCCAAGCCTGCCTAACCCCTGCAGGTCAGCAGCAGCTGATTCAGGCAGTGGCACCTACTGAGGCATCCTGTGCGCTGCAAGTTCCTTGCCATGACACACGTTCCCAGGCAGTACAGCATCGTTTTCACATCCTCTCCCAGAAAATAAAACCCAAACCTCCTGAGAATATAATTTGGATAGAAGGATATTCAAATGGTGCTGAGCAGTGCTGCTCAGACCGGAAACCCTTATTCAAAGATGCTAACAGCACTTCATGACAGCTGTCTGTGGGGAAGAAGAGATAGCAGAGCTTAGAAGCCTGCATGAAGCAGGTGCCACTGCCCCATGAAAACACAAAACATGCAGACCATTCCCTAAATGAAAATATTCACATTTCTCATCTAATCAAAGGCACTCACACATGAGCACACAGTGTCACAGAAAACAACGGCACAGATAAATTATTCCTCAAAACACTACTCCAATCAAACCTAACTCTTCCCTACACAAAGCAGGTACATATGTTCTGTCAAACAGAAATGGTAAAGCAAAGCAGTTACAGCATTTCAGAACTTATCCTGATGCAGGAATCTGACAGAGTAAAGATAATTCTTTAGCCTGGAGAGCAGAGTGCTTTTGAATTAATAAATACTGCATTAGAATTAACTTCACATGAAATAGACACAGCCTCTCCTCAACAGAAAGCTTTCCAGGGACAGACTCTTTAATTTGGAAGTCAGCTGACAGCCAAAGAGGAGAATCCTTGCCCTGTGGCTGGCAGAGGTCACATCTAACCAGCCCTCTGCAACTCCTGCACGCGTGGCTGGCACGTAACATACCCTCTGAATACCTAAAACCAGGCCAGATGCAGTCACCTATGAGGGAAGGAGCCAATATTGTGCTTTGTCACGACTCCAAGCATGTGCTGCAATAAGCAGTGCTTGGGGTACAGCACTGTGCCATGGGGACACCCATGGCCTCTGCCCTGTAAATCCACACCCAGATGATCACCAAGTAAATATCTACATGGCACGTCATAGCACAGCACTTGAGGTCCAGGGCTAGCTGCCACCTCTCTTCTACCATGTCCTACATCATTTAAAACAATTCCTTAGCCTACAGCCAGCACAGGTGGATGCTCCAGGTTGGGACATGCTGGACTATTGCCAGGGTGCCCCACGGGAGACAGGAGCAGCAGCTGGTGCCCCAGGGAGGCTGCATGCCATGCTGAGTGCTGACCGATACCACGTCACCCTTCCCTGTGCTCTTCCACCTGTCCAACTGCACCCATCTGTCAGGTTTTGCCACGGACTGCAGGCTCTTTGGGACAGAGACTGTCACATCACTTTGCATTTCCACAGGCACAGCAGGAACTTGGCCAAGGACCACAGCTCTCACATGCGGCTGCAACACCAAGAGCAAATGAATGAGGATGAGCTTTCAAACCCCTTGTTCCTAGTGCTGACTCATTCGGAGGGCTTCTGCTCTGGTCTCACACAGCCACAGGAGAAGACAAAACCTGTCCTCTGTAACAGCCAACCTGCTCTGTTGATCCCGCATGCAGGCAACAGATCCAGGGAGCAGAAAGCCACCTTCAGCACGCAGGGGATGCAAGAACAGCACAGCTTGTCCAGCTCTGCCCTGACCACGCACATCCGCTGCGTACGAGTCAGTCCTTTATGGTCTGGATTAACTCCTGACTGGGAGATCACCAACCTCTGCAGGTCTTACTCATGGCATCTTGGCCTAGGTATTGGTCTGCTTCATACACATTCCTCTGATGAAACACTGCTCCAAGAGCTGCCCTTCTAAAACCATTCTCATTTGTTATTTCATTTTAATCCCTTTATGAACCAAACAAGCACTCACCTGGAACTAGAATATGCCCAGCAGGGAGAGAGGCATTTCTTACAATCACTAGGATAGCCCACAGCCAAAGATGCACCTCTTCCTGTGCAAGAAGGCAGCAAAGCCATGGTTGTCACTGCCTCTCACAGCAGCCAAGAGAGCTGGCAAGGGGCACAGGAGGGATCGGGCCGTAGGCAAACTCTTTACATACACAGCATACACGCATACATGGCAAACCAGATTCAGATTTGTCCTGCAGCATCCCTAGGGTAACACATTACCAGATGAGCCCTAGAGTCTGTGTCTCTGCAGGGTTACAGGGATGCACTACTAGGTCATTTGAAAGAGACTAATAACAAAAGTAATTCACATTCTAGATGCACAAATAATTTCCTTTGTCCTCTGTGTGCCACTCAAGCCCAGCCAGCTACCCAAGAAACAGCTAACAGAACTGGGTAGAGCCTTTAGAAACCTTCAAAGGGAACTCTAGCTGAAGCAAAACCAGATTAGACAACAGAAGATTTGATACATATACATTTAAAAACTATACAGAGGGACTAGTTAAAAGATTTGAATCATCATTTTCTTTAAAAATCCTCTGTACCCCAACCCAATACAGAGCTGCAGCTGAAAAACATCCAAGCAAACATGAACTCACACAGAGGCTACCTAATTTTGTGATGCCCTAATGGTTAAAATGACAAAGATTAACGTTTAAAATTAGAAGTAAAAGAAGTAAAAGCCAGACAAAAGAGTTTTCCAAACTAAACTACTTGTCCATACCACATTCTTTCACCACACCTTTTTAATGGGTTGGTAGAAACATTTAAATTCATGTGTCACACAGCTTCTCTTCTAAGCAATTGGCTGTCACACGGTGCACCTGCCAGCACTTCATAGTGTGAAAGCAGCAGCCCAGGGTGGATTTTATCTCTAACTCAACTCTTCCTGAATCAGCAGCTGACACGAGGAAGGCTGTACTGTCAGCACCCAGGAGACATTTTGACTTTGGAAACCATTTTCTCTATGCCAGACACTAGGTTCCAGCTGGCTGAGACATGATTTGATTCTGCCATCTTGTAGCCAGGGCAGAGGTCTGCCAAGCTGGACAGCACCTGTGCCGGTGTTCTGACCCACTGGGCACGTGCATGCCTCTCAACTATTCTGTACCTTCTCCTGCTTCCTGATCAAAGCATCTCTGCTCTTCACACTTGCATAGGTATAAGATTCCTGACAGAGACATGCTTAAGTTGTACCTAGACTTCAGGGTAGCTGGCTTTGCAATATGACCCAGGGCTATCATCTCCCAAGCATTCAAATCCACATCTGGCCAGATGCCTTCTGCCAGTGCAAGTGTTCTTCCTGAAAAGAGCAGGATGCAGGATGCACAGAGAGAAGCAGGAGCATTCAGCCGCTGAAGCCACGACACAGCTGGAGCACACACTAAGGCCCGAGCAGTGCTCCTGCATTCCACCATTTAGTCACAGGGGCTTAAGGCAATGCCACTCTCTTCAATTTTTAGCATTTCCCTGCCTATGTTTCTTCAAGGGCAGTCCTTCTCCTCTGTAGCACCCAGGGTCCCCATCTGGGAACTTTTACCTTTTCAGAGCCAAGGACTGCTTCTGGTGTACTGACCCCCCACAGCCCCACCACCACTAGCTGGCTGTCCCTGCTACTAAAACCATCTCTTCTCTCTTGCCCAAAGCTTGCTGGGTTTTGCATATGAGGCTCCAAGTCATCTGCTGTTGCTCTCTTACCGAACCTCACTTTCTGTTGTGCTTTAGCCAGCTCTACAAATCCCATGCTTCACATGTGGAGGGAGCTGGTGCTCCTCCACGCCAGCAAACACATCCACTTTAACCTTCAGAACATTACTCACCCTGGACCAGGCAAGGCTGTGCCAAGGCAGCTGTCACTCCAAGGTGGATTTCATGTACCCTCGATTCCACAGCTTTAACTGCCTGCAAGACACATCCACAGCCACCATGGATCCTCAATACCCTGTGATTAACCCACTTGCTCTTGCCCTTGCCAAACACGAGCACATAAAATGGCTGATGTCAGCCAAGACGAGTGCACAGCAGAGCCTTGGGACAGCCAAGCTCAAAACTGGCTCCAACTGAAGGTTCACACTGCTAGAAAGATGCAGGACTGGCTTCCACCTCTTCCTAGTCTGCTTCTCAGTCACTGAAGTATTACCACAGCTCAGGACAGAGACTGACATAAGCTAAGCCAACAGTTACAAGGATAAGGATCAGTGTAACAATGATAAAAATCCTTCACTTCACTGACGTTGCTGGGGACCTTGGTGGAGCAAAGACAGAGGCACTGAGCCAGCAGGGAAGACAGCAACATTACCCTGCCCAGATCAAGACAGCTACTAGCCACCCAGAGTGCTCACACCACTGAGAGCAGACAGCAATTTCTGTTGTTTCACAGCCCCCCTGCAGCCTACTGGTGAGCAGAGCTGAGCATTTGCTCAAGGTATCCTCTCTGCACATGCAGCTGGGGGATGAGAAGGGCATTACGATAGAGGGGGGAGTGCAAGTCCACAGCCTACTCTTCAGAGATAGGCACTTGGGCTTATTTGCCAGAGAATATCTGAAGCTCACTCACTCTCACTATAGAATCACTAATTCTGGAAACATTCAACAGAGATCCAGTTTCTTGTTCCAAGTCCTATCACTGTCCTGCCTATGCCAGCCTCCTGCCTCTGCACAAGATATAAGCCAGCATCATCTCCATCCACCTCACTGCCAAGAAGTCAGCTCAAAGACACTTGGTGTGGTAGGTAGAAGAGCTATGGAAGGTAAGAGTCTTCTCATTTAACATCCAGAAGGAGGATGGCAAAAAAAATTAAGAGAGCCACAGAAAGAAAAGAAGTGCAAAGGAAGTATTCTGTAAGTAAAAGCATTTTGCAAAAGCATTTTTCAAGACTAAAAGTGGGAAATCCTGGAATCCAGGGGCTAGCATTGGCCAAACGTGGCCAGCTAGGTGTCCACATCTCCACGGCTCTTAGCACAGCCATTCCTGCAGATTTCCTTTAATATTCCTCTGATCTGCCCCTCTTGCGGTAAGCTAAATGAAAAACCTCAAGAACCTTTCCTGTCTCCAGATTTGAGCTCTTCTTTTTCCTTTTCAGAGGAAAACATCAAGTCACCTTCAAGCCTGGCCATGTCTCAGCTCCTTTCTCCAGAGGTTGACTCTTCTCTTAAAGACAGGTCTCTCTGCTCAGGCAAAATGGATGATGTGTCTGCTGGAAACGGGATTGTTTACTTTGTCAGTGCTCTTGGGATCAGTTTTGGATTTCTTTCTGCTGTCTGCTATGGAGAACGTTTAGGCCAAGTGCAGCATTCATCTCCCTGAATGAGTTATCAAGCTGTTTTTTGACAGGAATCATGCTGCAACCAAACCGGTCAGAGCCTCTCTCCATTTCAGGACCATGCATGAGGATGAACAACATAGAGTCTTGCCTGGCATAGCTTCTGCCTTTCATTTATTATTTCTCTTTCATAACAAGATTTTTCTTGAGAAAAATAGACACTTGTAGTTTCAACAAAAAATACATGTTACTGATTTGTTCTTGCTCTTTGCTCATATGTGTGTGACACACTCTTAGGCACACAATAAGGAGCAATACTGCAACGTCCCCAAGCTATTAAGTGCTATCCCAGGCAGTTTTACTAACGAGAGTAATTCAGACAGGCAAGATAAGCTAATAAGCTGCTGGAGAAGGAGGTCTAAATTATAGATTTAATTCAGACACAAGTGCTTGCACCATATCAAGAGCAGCCTATTAACATTCATGCATGAGCATTCAGCAGCGTGAACAATCCAGTTCAGTGCAGAAGCACTGTTCAAAGGGCTGCAAGAGGAAGCCTTCATTTAAAAATCACCCTGCTCAGAGACGCAGAGTCGGGCAGCAGGCAAGGAAACGCTGCTGAGGGCATTGTGTTGGTTCTCTATTCAGCGTGTCTAGCCATCAATCATTCCTGAAGCAACAGCGCCGAGACTTCCCAAAGCTCCCGTCACTGCCATGCACGCTTCTCGGCCGTTCCGCCAAGCACCGAGTGCAAATAAATCATCAGCAACATCTGAGAACCAAACTGAGATGAAAGCATCTGGTGGAGGATACAAGCTTCTGCCCGACAACCCTGCCCAAGGCTGATGACAAACCCCAGTTAATCACACAGATGATGAATTTATTCTTACATCAAGGCCTTTAAAAACAACATCCCAGGTGTAGCAGCAGCAGTAGGCTGATTTGCCTATGGATTCCTGCTGGCAACTGCACGGCTTGGGCAAAACCGCCAGACAAAGGAGCACGCCGGCATTTTGAGGGATGCAACCATGACAGCGGTGCCGAAACTCCCTAGGTACAGCTTCCCTCATCTGCCGCTCAAGAGCCTCACTACGGGTTCAGCCTCTGGCACAACATGCACTGTGCACGTCTCCCACCCATGAGTGAGCTGCTGGGAGCAAAGTGCCCGTACCCTGCTCACCATCTACTCCCTCGCCTGTCCTCCCTACCCACGCAGCTGCTGTGCTGCCCTCTACTCCCAGCACCTTCCCCAGCACCCAGCATCCTTCCTTTCCCACTCGAACCCATTTCTTCCCTACTTTTCCTTGCCAATAGCCCTCTTCTTGAAGCCTGGTCCTATTTTATAACCACTTTGAGGTCGTTACGCAGCGGGCAAAAGCCATTGCAGTCATTCTGAAAAGCTTTTGTGTGTATTTTGTGGCACAATTCGCCCTCATCTCAATGGAACCCCTTTTATTCCCCTGCCTGAAACAGCACCGTGCTAGCAACCCCACGGAACAATCGGTCTGCGAGCTCACCGTGGGCAAGCCAGTGGGGGACTGGACGCAACGCCCAGCAGAACGGCACCGTCTCCGGGGGCTGCCCTTCATCACCCCGGCGCAGGACGGCAGCGTGAGCTGCTCCATCCGCACACCGCCCGGGGCTGCCACCGACCGGAAGCGGGGCTCGTCGGCAGCGATAAATTCTCTTCTCTCGCTTCCCTGCGCCCACAGCCACCTGGAAGCAGTCCCTCACCCTGCCGCAGTCCCACCGACCCCTGGGCCTCCCCCTTGCTCTGAGCCCCCCTCCCGCCTTCCTCTTCTAGACCCCAACCCATACCCGCGTCCTCCTCGTCGAAGCTGTTCATGCAGGGGAAGTAGATGGCCAGGGCCTCGAAGGAGGCCGAGAGGCTGAGGCGGCTCTGCGAGCGCTCCATGAAGAGCCCGGATCCGGGGGCGCCGCCGGGGGCTTCGCCTGCTGCCGCCGGGGGCTTGGCCAGCTTCGCCGCCCCATTCTTCACTCGGAGCACGGCCCGCGGCGTTTTGGCTGCGGCGTGGGCCGCGGCAAGGCGGCTGGACGGGGCGAGGCGAGACGAGGCGGGAGCGCGGCCGGCACCGAGCGGTTCGGAGCGCGGCCACCTGCTGCCGCTCGCCGCTCTGGGCGCCGCCCCGCCCCG
>WBNM01011236.1:0-10671 GCA_013399055.1 Ramphastos sulfuratus | reverse complement strand
TGGACCCCTTTGTTCTTAAGGGTTGCCGCCCAGGGGACTTTGCAAATAAGTTTCTTGAACAAGTTGAAGTTTGCCCTCCGGAAGTCCAAGGTGAGGGTTCTGTTCTTGCTCCTCCCTATCTCCTTGCATATTGAAAACTCCACTATTTCATGGTCACTACAACCTAGGCAGCCTCCCACTGTCACATCTCCCACCAGCCCTTCTCTATTGGAGAAGAGCAGGTCAAGCAGAGCTTGACCCCTGCTAGGCTCACTTAACAGCTGCATCAGGAAGCTGTCCCTCATGCGTTCCAGAAATCTTCTGGATCGCCTCCTCTCTGCTGAATTAAGTTCTTCTTACACTTGCCCAGTCAGCCCTTTCCTGATGGGTAAGAGACCTCGAGGCTTCAGAGTGCACATTGCACTCTGCTTTCACTGCTGGCATCTACTAAATCTGGATAGGTTTGGCTCATTCAGTGACTTCCAACTCCCAGGAGCAGGAGTGTGAGAATGGCTTAGGCACTGCCATGAGCTATAACTCATTGGGCAAACATCTGCTTCCAGCCAGCCAGGATGGGTGAATGGATGTTAAATCAGGCTGATTCTTTTCTGATGACTAAAAATATAGACAGATGCACAGAATGCTGGAGCTCAGGGTATCAGCAGTTTGCAGACACACTTTGTTTGTTGCAATATTCAGCCACCAGCAAAACAGAAGAGGAAAGACCAGCAAGTAGAGAAGGCTATTAAGAGCAGGTACCTGCTTACCCAGTGCCCTGATTTATTGCAAATGCACCCCTGCCCAGGGGCTGTGCTATCCCCCAGCTCTGCAGGCTGGGAAATGCTGGGTACAGGGAGGAGAAGAGAGTCCTGGGAAAGAAAGGATGAAAGAGCAAGAAGATGCATAAAAGAAGAAGGAAGGGATTGGGCAGTTTAACCAGGAAAAAAAGTTTTGCTGCCACAGGCAAATTCAAGACAGCTGGAGAAGTAGACATAGGGGACATTCTATGGCCAGGAGAAGAGATGAGACACTGACTAGGAGCTCATGTAAGTGAACAGCCCATCTAGCTCTTCTGAAAAGCTTCCTGAGAGAAAATCCCAACTGGGAACTCAGTCAGCAGTTACAAACATCTGCATGCTAAAGCAGCAGCCTGACTGCCACAGGTGATGGAGGGGCAGGGGGTGCCTGTCCTATGGCTTGGGCAGGGGGAGCCTGTTCTGCATGGACATGAAAACAGAGAACTGTTTTTGACAACTGGAACCACAGCGTCTGCACTCTACAACGTGGCCTGTAGAGCAGACTTCTAGCGCAAAAGAGCCACGGGGTTTGGGAGGTGAAGGTTAGCAGACTGTGGCTGAATGGCAAACCACTTCCTTCAGCCCTTTCACTCAGCTGTGCTCACAGCATTGACAGTGCCACGAGCAGAGGCAATTCTGAGGGTGCCAGGTGGAATTCAGTGTGTTTGAATTTTGATCAGCAGCTACTGTAGAACACAACAATGCTTCAGCTGGATCACTCCAATGCCCAAACTGTAGACTCATCCACTCCAGTTGTGAATTTCCAGTCTCTGTCCTCCAAGCAAACTAGCATATAGAAATGTCTGAATGATAACCAGGCAAATCAACGATGGCTGGAGCAGTGAGGTGGCTCAGAACCATCCAGTCAAACTGCAGAGCAATGGCTGGTACCCATCCCAGGCTGTGCTTAGAAAGACTCAGGCTTGCTTCTCTCAGTGACCATCCAATGGACTGCCTGCACCTGATTCCCCTGTACACACACACAGGGAGATGTTAGTGTGTGTGAGACGAGAGTCAATGTTTACTGTTGGAACATCAGGATCCAGGGCCAAGGCTGTGCAGTTCTGCTACCTGTGTGACTGGGTATTTCCTGGAAGGAACACAGAAGATAGACATCTTGTCCTGCTGGTAATGGCTTTGAGTTTGGAAGCATGAACCTGGCTTTTTAGCTCTGGATGTGTTCATGAGCTGGCCCCACATGCTGGCATTTGCAGGCCCCAGTGCAGAGCATTTCCCAGCCAAGCCAGGAAGCATCCCAGAGTGAGGAGCAGCCCATGCCCTGACCAAGCCCCAAGGCACAAAGTCAGCTTTCCAGACCTTCATTGAGAGGCCTAGAAACCCACAAACAGTGCCATGAGACCTCTGTGCTGCAGCAACAGGAGTGCTGCTGCTGCTTGAGACAGTTAGGAATTGAGTGGTTCTTTGTGTTTTCAGAGAATCATAGAATTGTTTGGGTTGGAAAAGACCTTTAAGATCATCAAATCCAGCCACTACCCAACTCTAACCCATGTCCCTCACATCTGTGTGCCTGGTTTTGTGCTGCAGTCTGTGGCACAAACTCTCCTTCAGAGCAGATACAGCAGCTCAGTGAATGGTGATTTAATTTAGATTTAATGTTAGCATTGGAGTCCTTTAGTTGCCAAAGCACATAGCCATGTGAGGAAGTGTTCCTCAGCCCAACGTGCCTGCTCCCCACGGCAGTGGCACATGGGGTTTGTCAGTGCTGCCTGAGTCAGTGCCCTTTGGTCACTGTCTGCCTTGCACACACTCTCAGCCTGGGAGGCAGTGGGTCTGTGAAACATCTCCTTTCAAGGAGTCTGCTGAGGCTGTAACAAGGAGAGGACAGAAACAACCCTACCTATGCATGGCTTCCTACAGCCAGGCTTTAGCACCTGTTAAAGCTGCAGTGAATGGATTTGCTCCAGGCTTGTAGAGACCTTGACAGGTTTATAGAATGAGAGACAGTGCACAGAGCAGCCACAGCAAAACTGCATCTTGGAGGGACAAAGGTCTGCAAGCACCTAAGGGCACTTCAAGTGTGTTGCCATCTTGCACCGGTGCTGAGGTTGGTCTCTGCCAAAAAGAGCTCGTGTGCCCTGCAATGCAGGGCAAGACATCAGAAGCCAATGGAGAAAGGGAAAATTTCCTTTTTCTTCATCTCAAAAGCCAGCAGCAATTTGACAAAACGTGTTTGCATTTTGGTGGCACTGCCACAAGAGCTGCTTCTAACCTTCTTGTTGGTGTGCCTTGCCTTTTCCCCCCCTCCTCCCTGTAGGCTGTGGTAACCACGTTCCAAAAGCAAAGGGAGATTCACTTGTCTGCAGCTACCAAAGGGGCTAAATTTGTTGTAGATTATGCACATTTTTCATGATGCAGCATTTTTTATGAACTCCAGAGAACACTGTTACATAAGGAGCCCCTAACAGATTGCTAATAGGAGACTGTACCAGACAAATAATTCCAGGCTGTGACTCAAGCTGTGCAACTACAAACTGAAGGGAAGACCAGTTCTGATCAGCCAAGCACTAGTGCCACTTTTATCACAGCACCCTAAACCATTGTGTCAAGTTGAAAATGAGCAAAGACCTCAATAACTCACCACAGCCTTCAGCAGCAGGCTCACATTTAGCTTCACAACTCTTCTGTCATCTGACATAACCTGTCCTAAGCCCAAAAACACTGTTCTCTGTTTTGAAATGGCACCAGCAGACTGCTCTTTCAAGTGTTGTAACTCCTCTCTCAGTTCCCTAAGGAGAAAAACATAATCATAGATTTGTGGAATCATTTAGACTGGAAAGGACCTTTAAGACCATTGAGTCCAACCACTAACCCAACACTAACAATTCCCCCACTGGGATGTGTCCCTCAACACCACATCCACACAGCTGTTAAAACCCTCCATGGATGGTAATTCCACCACTTCCTTGGGCAGCCTGTGCCAGAGCTTGACAACCCATTCAGGGAAGTTTTCCTTTATGTCCAAGTTAAGCTTCTCCAAGCATGAATTGAGGCCATTTCCTTTTGTCCCATCACTTGTTCCTTGGGAGAAGAGACCACCCCCAACCTGGCTCTAACCTCCTTTCAGGGAGCTGTAGAGAGTAAGCGGGTCTCCCCTCAGCCTCCTTTTCTCCAGGTTGAACAACCCCAACTCCCTCAGCAGCTTCTCACAAGAGCCATGCTCTGGATCTTTCACGTTAGCGCCACTTTTCTTTGGACACGCTCCAGCGCCTCAGTGCCCTTTTACTGAGGGGCCCAAAACTGAGCCCAGAATTAAAGAAGGGACATGACACTGGGAGGAATGTGTCTCATCTGAAAGTTTAAAGCAGCGTATGATAAAATCCACTATGAGCACACCTTGGAAATGTCTCTTTACACTGATTGCTAGAGTAGATCAGAGCTATTCTATTCCTCATCATTTGCCTATAAAGATACATTGGTTCCGGTACCACCAGTAAAGCCCAGCTAAGGCTTTCATCAGTTCATAGAGGCTTTCTTACCCAAGCTCCTGAGTGTGGCATTTCATTTCTTGTCTCACAACTTGCGTTTTTATTCCACTCTTCGTGTTCGATTGCAACTTTCTTTTTCCTTTGCCAGATCACCAAATCATGCACCCCTGTCAGTCGTGACTGGGGCTTTATAGCCAATATTTCTAGTGCAGTTCAGACTGGATTCCATTCTTTTTGCCAAGGAGAGTTCTTCAAACTGGATTCTATTCTTTTTGTCAGGGAGAATTCTTCAGAGTCATCCAAATTGCTGACAGTCTTTGGGACATTAGCCCCACTCACACACTCAAGTACAGCAGGAGTACTGTAAAAAGTTTACTTTTCTTTCTTTTTTTTTTTTACCTTTTGCTGCCAGAAAAGGCTCCCTCACTTTCAAGTTCAACTATCAAAGTTTTTCTCATTATTGCCTGAAAACATGCCTTTCCCCCCCCCCCCCCCTTCAGTTCTTATCATTCAAGGTTTGATGTTCCACATTTCACAGAGAAACTATGCTTAATTTCCTTGGCTCCAGTGGAAAACATCTTCGGTTTGTTCCTCACAAAATGCAATTGCATTGAACCCTAATGGTTCAGGGCTGATGAAAACCTGCCATAATAAAATAGGACACCTGTCTTGTGAAAGAAAATGTGATGTGGATGCATCTTGGAGGTCAGTAAACCTGCTGCTGCTGGCTGTAGAGAGAGCTACCTTGTCTTACAAGGCCCAAGAGCTGCATTTAGTTTAGCCCAATAAAGTTGTGGGGGGCAATAGGAGTCCTCCAGCATTGCTTGTGCGCCAGCAAGTGCTGCTCCAGCTCTTCTTGGGCTCCTTTTTGGACTAGCAGGACAGTGCAATCCCCATCCTGGAGCTCCAGGTTTAAGGGGCTTTCAGCTGGGTAAGCACTGTACTTGTATTTCTCCTTCCTGCCTGTCTAAAATTCACATCACTGAAACAGACAGGAATGTTGTTTTTCCAGCAGCATCTGCTCAAGGTCTTCATAGACTGGTGACCTCCTCCTCAGCGTGGGTGCCAGCTCACTCTGGGAATCCAGTGGTTCAAATCCACTTCCATTTTCTCACCAACAATATGCCAGCTAAACTTGCATGTGTCCATGGTAGATGCCAGCTCTGGCGGAGATGTATTCCACACCACACAGCCCCAGGAGGTCTCCTGTTCCCCAGGACCCATGTGCTGCCTGTGCTCTGGGTCCTGTGCAGCACCCCTGTACCACCAACTGCCTTGTGGTGCCAAGTGCCTGAGCACAGGCCTCTTCCTCCAGTAGATGCATTAGCTGCCCTGAGGCACACCACTCAAAGTAGTTACTTATTTTTGCTTTCCAAGGGAAAATACACTCAGTGCTGGAGCCCTGGCTGGACTGGAGGAGGTGCACCGCCAAATACACTTCCCCCAGTCTCTGTGCTGTGCTGGCATCTGTCCAGCTTCCCTGTGCCAGGGGCTCTACTCCCTACCAAAGTTACTTTCTGTAATGCCAGCAAGAGTTAGAGTGACCTTATGCACAGCAATGGCGTGGCCAGCAGAACCAGTGCAGGGATCAAACCCCTGTATGTGGCACTGGTGAGGCCACAGCTCGAGTAGCGGGTTCTGTTTCCAGCCTTTCACTATAAGAGGACATTAAAGGGCTGGAGCAGGTCCAGAGAAGGACAATGAAGCTGATGAAGGGTCTGGAGAATAGGGCTGATAAGGAGCAGCTGAGGGACCTGGGGACACTCAGCCTGGAGGCTCGTTGCTCTCTACAACCTCCTGAAAGGAGACTGGAGCCAGGAGGGGGTCAGCATCCAGTTCTATTGTGCCCAGCTTGCTGGCACGAGCAGTGTCTCTGGGTCTACATTGTGGGTGTTACACATATTGATACAATGGAGGAACCTGCCCAGTTCTTGCTCATGCAGGAGACAGAGGCAGGGGTTGTCTGAACACCTCTGAGACATCTATGCTGGGCACTTTAAGTCCTCTTTGTCCCTCCTCAGTGCATGGCCTCATCATGGAGGTTGGTCATTGATGCAAGGAGGAGCATCCTCTCCCAGATACCAGGGCTCCCCTGGTTTTGCCTACTCTTTCTGGGATTTAGCTAGCCCTGGGTCATCTCCCTGCTCTTCTGCTGTTCCCTTGCACACATAGGGAGCCACAGATGTGTGAAGCCATACCAGCCCTGTAGGTGGGAAGCCCAAGGTGGCACTGCCCCTCTTGGCTGCCAGTCAGAGCAAAATCTGGAAACTGGATCCATCCCCAAAAGACTTTTGTTTTCATTTGCTTTCTGCTTGATTTAGCTATTTTCTGAAACAATCTGAGAAGTGAAAAACCTTTTCAGAATAGAACAGGGAGGTTTTCTTCCTCCTGAAAACACTGAAAGGAGATGTTTGGATGCTGCCAGGTATTTTTCTTGTTTTGCCCCAAAACAAGATTCCAGTGAAGTGTACTCAGTTTTGTGAGGTGCTTTGATTTTGATGGGACATGTATGCTGGCCTCAGTGTTTTTCTGGCTGTCTCCATTTAGGAGAAGTAGGAGGGAAGGCAGAGCAGATGCCATCCAGCGCATAGCAGAACCGGAGAGCTGGCACCCATGTGACAGCCTTGGGAAGTGTGGGTGCATCATAGCCTGTCAAGGACACACCAAGGAAGAGAGAGAGCTGTGGAAACCTGGTCATGGGTCCATGGAAGCCACTGGCTCTGGTGCCAGCCTCTGGTGCTGATTTTCCAAGTAACCTCAAGCAATTGGGGCTGTTTGGCCCAGAGAAAAGCAAGCTCCAGAGAGACCTTATAGTGCCCTTTAAGTACCTGAGAGGAGCCTACAAGAAAGCTGGGAAGGAACTTTGTCAGGACAGGTTTAGATTGGAAATTAGGAATGAGTTTCCTAGTGAGGGTGAGGAGACAGTGGCACAGGTTGCCCAGGGAGGTCATGGAGGCCCCCTCCCTGGAGGTGTTTACAGCCAGGCTGAATGAGGCCCTGAGCAGCCTGGGCTGGTGGAAAGTGTCCTTGCCCATGGCAGGGCTGTTGGAACTGGATGATCTTTCAGGTCCCTTCCAGCATGAAACATTCTATAAATCTATGACTCTGAAGTGTCTATGACCTGTGAGAAGTGACAGTTACCCTTGGACCACTGCTTCTGCCAAGACTTTAGGCTCTTTAGGGCTGCAGCAGCCTTCTGCATTGTTATTTTGAGCAGCAGATTGGACAGTGCAGCCTCCTCTATGTTGTGGGCTCTCTGCAAGTAAGAGCAGTCATTGCTTGGACCCATCAGTTTCTGTTAAGACAGGCAGTGGCAGACAAATTTAAATGCAGATCTGAGCATCCCTCAGACACAAAAAGAAATCCAGGCTTTGCAAAGTCAAAGAGTAGCAGTTTAGTCCTTCTGGGATCTACAAAATAGGTTAGGATGCCAAAAATAACCTGCTATTAGTTACAAATGCTCCAGCTCTTTCACTAAGACATGAAAATCTGAGATGGGTTTAATGCAAGGCACTTGTTTAGTGTCACTGTGACCTTCTGCAGATTTCCCACCCCACCTCTAACCAAATGAGAGGAATCCATCCTGACACTTCATTGCTTTACTTTGGCTCCTGCACTGAGCTGGGCTCGCCATGCAAAGCTTCCTCAGTGAGACTCAATTTGGTTTTGCAACAGCTCTGCTCCCTCCTCGGATCCATTTGCCTGGTTCCCAGGCTTCAGATAGAAAACATTTGGCCCTTTTAAGAGAGTTACAGCCCAGGGGCACTCTGAGGGAATTACCCAATGCACAAACAAAGCTGGCAAATTCCTGCCCTAGACCATTGTGTTGGACACAAGGAAAACAGAGGAAATCAGCTGAGCAGGATCAAGTGGTGGCCTCACCTTGGGGGCTTTCAGGTGCACCATGGTGCTGGGGCCAAGTGTGAAGCAGGGAGCACCTACATGGTGCTGGACACTGGCTGACAAGAGCTGGGCCTTCAAGTGCCTGTGAGACCCCAACAGCAACAGCTGAGCATTCCAGGAAAAAAAAAATCTCCCATCAGAGTCTGCCTGAGGCAGGCCAGAGTGGAGCATCCATGGGTCTCTCCATCCCAGGATGTCTCTCTGGCTCTCAACAGGAGGGAGATGCCTCCACACAACCCCACCTGTGCAAGCACAGAGCAGCCCCAAGTCCTTTCCATGGAAGTGGAGGAGCTTAGAGGCAGAGAAGGAAGGGGATGGTGAGACAAAGTTTGGTCCTTCTCCTCCCTACCTTTCTCATTGCAGCTGTTGTGTATTCCACCTGCTTCTTTCTAGTCTTGGGAGTGCCAAACCCCACTCTGTGTCTTGGAGAAGCCATGAGCTGGACAGAGGTAGGGTTTCAGCAGAGGACAGGCTACAGAAAAGGCCAACAGTGACACTCAGGGCTGGGAGCGTCCTGTTCCCTCTGCCATGGTCCCCACAGTGCTGAGGCAGAGATGAGAGGCAGCAAAGAGCATCACTGGAACAAAGAGATAAAGGATAATCTTTCAGGGAACAAATAATCATTTGAAACCAAAGCAGAGAAACAGTTTCCCAGCTAGGACAGCATTAGGCCACCCATGGCTCTGGAGGGCGCCTGCAGTAGTACAGCCCCTGCCGAGGATGCTCTCCAGGCAAAGCATTTCCCTTTGCAAGGTTTCACAGCAGGACAGCAAACCTGAGCCACTCATTGTGCCTTCACCCCAGCCTCCTCTGACCTCAGCTTCTCCCTGGCCTCACCACTGCCACAGATACTGTGTCAAAGCTGCAATAGCTGCTGTAGTCTGCTGATTTGCCTGTTTTGCTGAGACGGAGCTCTTGCTTCATCCAGGTCACCACCCCAAATTGCAATTCACCAGAGTAGCTGAGAAGGTTTGGAAGATAAAGCTCTATTTTGCAGCAAAGCCAAGTTTGCCAGCACCCACACATGATACACTCACATGTACTTACAGTCACACACAATGTAGAAGTAGCACAGAAATCCTAGCTTCCCCCCAGACAAAGGCAAGCCCAGAAGGGGCCCACACCACCCTCTCTCCTCCCAGGCAGAACACCAGCAAGGCCTTACCTGTTACCTGGTCAGGGAAGCTTAGTGGAGGAGTTAGAGAGGAGGAGGAACAGCAACGGAGCCAGCCCCGAAAACCAAAATTGTTTACACATTGCTAGTTTATCCCTCTGAGCAAACCAATGAATGACAGAGGCTTTATCATTATTGTTCTTCCACATCAAATGATCTAATTCATTTAGATTCTGGACTGAGCTTTCAGGAAAGTTCTGATTTCACTTATTGGAATTCTCCAATAAGCTTTACACTACCACATCCACCTGGGAACAAATCAATATATTTTCCAACAAACGCACAGAGCACCTGTAGAGTTGCAGCTTGCATAGCTGCTCATAACATTATGAGACGAGATTGCTTAGTCTACATGAAAGTGAGTGCAGTTTGGAGTGGAAACACACATGGTTTAAGATGACAATCTGTAGAACCCTCTGGCTGTCAAGCAGCCTAATGAAGCAAAATCCTGAACCACATCATAGTCACCCAGCGCCCGACCTGGCTTAGCACAGTCAGCACTTTACCTCCTGCTGAACAGAGCAAGTTCTAACTTGGTTACAAAGCAGGACAGAGTTTTAGCCACTCTGACATAAAAGAGTGTCAACGAGATTTGAGTTTTATTCCATTTTCCTTGTTAGGGATTCTCAGACATTTCCTCCATGCTCATTCAAGGCTTCTCAAAAGGTTTCACAGGTTTATTCCTGCCATTTTTACAGCTTTACAAAGGAGCAGAAAGAAGCAGCTGAACGTAGAGGAGCTCAGCCTAAATAAGGAGACACACCCAGCACCCACAAGTGACCATCAACTCCCTAGCCTGCCTAACTGTGAGGCCACCAGGCCCCCCCCAGCCTTTGATCCCCTCCACCAGTGTGCACCAGGAACACTCACCTGTGATGACAGGAGGAGGATTCCTCTGCTCAGTTGGGCAAACTTGGAGCTTCTGCCTTTCCTGGGGGCCATTAAGAAGGGGAGTGGGCTGGGAGGACAAAGTGGTCACACCTGGGGTGTGACCCAGGTGCTGAACCCAGGTGCTGTGGGTTTGGGGGGAAAAAAAAGGGGAAAATGTGATGTTGGAAAGGGGCAGATGTGGTGGAGAAGGGGAGGTCATGCAGAAAGGAAGGAGATGGAGAGGGAAGGAGGAAGATGGAGAGGGAAAGAGGAAGATGGAGAGGGAAAGAGGAAGATGGGGGAAAGAGGAAGATGGGGGAAAGAGGAAGATGGAGAGGAAAGGAGGGAGATGGGGAGAAGGGAGGGTTTTTTAAAAAAAAGTAAAAATGAAAACTGGACTGCAGTGTTTGCACTGAAATAGCCTTCTGATCACTAACTCTGTCATTTCTGCTCAGAGCAGTAACCAGGCATCTGCACCAGCTCACTACATTGGCTGAAGAAG